>JABCMJ010034608.1:0-12567 GCA_014822125.1 Arbutus unedo | reverse complement strand
TACAGCAAAAACTCAATCACTAAGTTTAATGTTGTTTTTCTTTTGAAAATTTTTACTTCATCTGTATTCATGTACCATTTAGGTTCATATGTATTGTCCTTGAAGTCCTCATTTTTTCCCGTCCTACATTTTTTGGCTCATAAAAAACCAGAATGATACAGTATGCATGTCTAGCATTCAGGTCTGGTCTACCTTTTACAACCACACATCAACTGCAACAGAAGCTACAAGCCTGGAACACACAGTCTACAAGCACCAAATCTTTATGACATAAATGTACACACCTACAAAACAATGACTTACAACAGTGAGGAAAAACCCCAAAAGATCAGACACAGAGAGAACCTAATCTTTGAATTTCACCTTTAACTCACAAGGCTGTGGTTTTAAGCTACTAACACGAAGTCGAGCATAATTTTAAAATCAAGAAAATGACTGTAGCAAATGAAAGAGAAAAAAAGAACACAAAAAGTATCTGGAATGTGAAAACAGCCAATACCCGTCCACCTCCATAGCCTCTAGGAATCGAAAGCCAAGGAAAAGCTTCATCCACGGTAACTACAACCTTTGCAACATATTCTCAGCCCCCACATCTACATGCGGTCAATGGGCTCAGTTCTGTCCTGCACTGCCAACCGCTCTGACACATCAGCAAGTGACTTGAGATTGCACTTGATCAAGGCTTCGACAAAATAGCAGGTCTCATCCTTTGTGTTCCCCTCAGGCACATCTACTACAAAGGATTCTATCACCAGAGTCCCCGGTCTTCCATCAATGACTTCTGGATGGACAGAAAGGGTCGAAGAGTAGTTCTGAAAAGTGGAAACGATGGCGGGAAACAGCGTCAAATGGGTTTAGAGAGATTACACAACATCAACAACACTTTCATATCAAACCATTAATATATAATCTCCTAAAGTGAACTTAGGTCAATCCATCTTACCAATCTGTGTAAGAGAGAAATACTAGGCTGCAGTAGTAAAGAGCATGAGTGGTGCTTGTGGACCAATAATGTATACACAGTCGAGCAACTACTTCATGAAAGGTACAATAAACATAAATACCAAAACTTCACATGCTTTAATTGGTAAAACAAGTTGCATTGCAGTGCATGCCAAATACACAACATATATATAGGAGGCACATTTAGTTGGAAGGCAATTGACAGTCCACATTCACACCAAATTAGACCCTATTCCAACTAATGAAGGTAATCCCTTCTTCTTTTTCTTTTGTCTTTATTCCTGATCAACAAAAGACAAATCCTAAAACCACCCTTCTGAGGCAACCATGTGCTGCATTGCAGGCCAATAAAAGCAACCAGAAAAGCTAAAATTTTGGATAGGATATCTACCTAACTTCTGCATAGCCAGAAGAACTGCAGCCATATCAGACAATGCAATTTATGCAACATTTTAAAATATTACCTATAAACTAATGAACGAATTCATCATAAATGGGAGCACACCTGATTACCCCGCATTCAGGAACACGAACAATCATGATTAGGGAACAGCACTGAGTAAGATGACGTAAGGAACTCCACAGATTCATCAATTAGCAGGATTCAGTTTAGCAGTATGGTCCAAGTCATATATTATCACTTCAAAACAAAATTACTGGTGCTGATATGCTGACAGCACAGATTGAGTTTCTAAATGAGATTATAGAACTGCATATGATTTCTTACAGTGAAAATCATCCACAATACAAAGCAGTCAACCCATTATCATGTGAAAGTGTGCAGCTCCACAAATTCATAATTTAGCAGGATTCAGTCTAGCAGTACGGTCTAAGTCATATATTTTCAATTCAAAACAAAGTTACTGGTGCTAGTATGCTGACAGCACAGATTGAGTTTCTAAATGAGACTATAGGACTGCACATGATTCCTTAACAGTGAAATCATTCACAATCCAAAGCTGTCAACCCATTATCATGTGAAAGTGTGCAACCTATAGATCATCCAACTAGGTAAACATTCACATGATACCATCTAGAAGAACGGGTCTTAAATAAATTTAAGGATTTGTTCAATCATTTTTTAACTTAATCTGTTTGTAGTATAAATAAAGTCAAAATCTATCGTAAGGTCCCAAATTCAACCAATGGAATTTTGTCTGTTATATTTATAATAATAAAGAAAAGTGCTTCGGAACTGATCTCATTTTTTTGTTTAGAATTTTTTTTCTTTGTTTAGTAATAACAACTGATATATCATGTTGTGGTTTCTGTTACCATGGGTGGAAAATACTATTCTGAAGTCAGAAACTTGTCACGACCTAAGTAAACTTACAAACAACCAGAGTCATCTTTTCGCCTATCGGAAAGAACAGCTTCTAGGCAACTCATATTACCAAAATCTTAAGCATATTGCCTGTTTTGTATGCCTAGTCCAAAAAAGGAAACGGGGTGGCGGAATTTCTTTTTTTACTACAGTAGATTATTCATAAAGAAAACCCGAGAAAATCATAAAATGTGTCCAGCAAACGAAAGCCGGAATTCAAAAGGCTATCACAAGAATGAGGAAGAAATAGTTTTCCACGTTTCATACCCTGAGTCTATGATCTCCCCCAACAATCCTGATGCTAAGGATATGCTCCTCATCATCAAGAAGTTCCAGTCGTTCAGTGCTGGTTGTGGCAGGAAGGCCTGATTTAACATCAACTTCTCGAAGACTGCCAATCTCAAGGTTTCCCTGCACAACACACCTGCTTACAAATGGCTTGTACTTTTGTGGTTGATCAAATCTTCTTGCCAAAGACCATACCTAATGAAAATTGAAATGAACAATTTATTGAAAAGTAGTTCAACTATCTCAAGCAAAGAATGCAGTGACGATCAAAGATATACATAAATTAACTGCCATAATACTGATGTTTGCATTCACATTTGCTTCAGACCAGTGCACGTGCATCATTCACTAGAGAATGATGCACAGATTTATTAACTGATCACTATATGAACTTATCCACTACCTAACCCCTTTTCCAAGAGTTTTGAAATAAACGAAAATATCTGGACTTTCTTTCCAAGTTAAGGAAATTTCTCAACCAAACCAACCAACCAGTGGTCCTCTGCAAAAACCTACCCCGAAGACAAACACACACGTAAACACAGTCCTGCCCTGAAACCTAACACAACAATGACAGTTTAAAAAGGGATAATTTTAAAAATACGCTTCTGTTTTTGGTCAAGAGAAAGGTAAGAAAGGTAAAATTGAATAAAATCTCATAGCTAAAAACATCTAAATTTTAAGACAAAAGAAAAGGGTTTTCCCACCATTATCAGCTGGGCCTAGAACAAATATGTGGTTGTATCTGCAAAGCAATGCCAGATAAAAGGACACGATTCAAAACTTTCGGCCGAGTTTTCCCCGGTATTCTCAGCAAACCAACGGTGGTTAACTAACGAAAAAATCATCACAAACAAAACGACTTAAAATACGGATCGAGCTGGAAAAAAAAAGTGGGTCAAACCCTACAAAAGTATAAAAATCCTCAAAAAAACACAAATCTAAGCAATAGTATGCCAGGAATTTCATCGAACACAATCAAATCTCCACAAAATCCACATACCAACCGATCGATCCAGGAAAGAAATTGCATAAATACGAAACAAAACACAGAACACAAATACGTAAAATATTACACATATATAAGTATATCTAGATGGACAAGAAGGAAAAAATAGAGGGAGGGATCATACGAGATGGACAGGGGCCTTGATGTGCTTCACGAGAGCCGAACTGCATTGATTCTCTCCAGGCTGTTGCTTGTGGTGGTGTTTCCGTATATACTCTGTCTCTATACTGCTAAATCCATTCGCGTTCATGGCTCCTGTACCAAACCTCTTCCGCTGCAGCTTCCACTCCAACTCTCTCTCCCTCTAAAGAAATTAATCAAACATGCAAATCCTTCCAATCTCTCTCTCTTTCACTCGACCGCCTCACCAGAAATCCTCCGATGACCGAAGAACTTTCCGGCGAACTCGTCGCTTCTTTTGTCGACCCGAGAGTTGACTCAGTTACCTGCAAAACCCACCGCCATAACCAAAAGTAGCTCCATTACCAGAAACAGCCTCAACTCTCTATCATCTCATAGCCTGGAATATAATATTGCCCGTACACTTATGACATATATATATATAATGTCTGTATCTCTATATGCTGTGTCGCAACACGACAAAGCTCTTATCGCCTTCTGCTTACACCATTTATCCATTTGACTAATTTGCACTTTTATTTAATATTGTCTATTTTGTCTGTGAATTATTATTTTTATTTAGATAATAGTTCATAAAATATATGATTTTTGCACTCAATTAGTTCAAAGTCTGTAACGAAAATCGTTATTTATGATTCATTTTAATTTTTATCCCTTAAATTCTTTTATTTTTGTCTATTTTTTTAAACTATCAATTTTTTATCTAAGTAGTCTATAATTAATCTATATAATTTCTTACCCAACTAATCAATAGTTACGACCAAAAAATTTATTAAAGAAAAGAATAATTCAATAAAAAAATATTTTTATTATTTTTCTTATTTAACAATTTTTTATTTTAAATTTTTTTATCTTTAATTTTTTTTATAGAATTTTTAGTTACAATTATGGAATAGTTTAAAAAATAAAAGTAAAAATTAGTCATAAATAGCATTTTTTGTTAACGAATTTTCGCTGTGAACTTAATGGAGCATTAAAAATCAGACTAATTGATTGTAAAATTATGTAATTTAAGTGATATGTAAATAAAATTAGTAATATATAGACCAAATATGCAAAAGTGATATAATTTAGGAAATGAAAAAAAAAATTAGTCTTGCCCCTTTCAATGGGTTTGGATCCATGGGGAGTTTGGGAATTTTACTCTTCTGCCATAGATTTGTCCTTTTCAGTATTTTTCTAGACTGAATTTGACATAATTTTTTTATTTAATTATCTTTTTATTTTTATATAAATTTTTTTTTAATTTTTAATTTTTAATTTTTATAAATTATTAGTTCATCTCGACGAAATTTTTTAAAAAAATTAGAAATATTTGACCAAATTTAAAAAAATTCAAAAATAACAAAAATAATTCAAATATATAGATTTTTTTTACTTGTTCGTTGTCTTTAGTAATTTTTTTAACTTTTAGATATAATTTTATATTTTTTAGATTCGTCTCGTCGAAATGAACTAATAATTTATAAAAATTTAAAAGCAAAATAAAAAATAAAAAAACTTAAATAAAAATAAAATTTGTTTATTTATAATTAAGTTAGGACAAATTGAATTTTATTGCCTTTGTATAGTTGCAGTAAAAATCCAAACCGTTAAATAAACTGGTTTTGTCTTTTTCCGTAAACGTCTGAGGTAATTTTCCAACTAATATCTTATCCTGAAAAAAGGCACAGAAAATTTATGACTTCTTTGATGATCCGACGGCAGGGGGGACTCGGGTATGGGTGGTAGGGTACACCGTACACTCGAATCCGATTATTTAACACCACGTATATTTTAAAATTTATATACTCAACGATGGACCTCACGTCGTGCCTCAAAATTATCTAATAATATTTTATAATTTTTCGCTCGAAGAGTAGACAAAAGATTGTATATTTATTGAACTCAACTTCTTATTTGGAATTTGCACCCAATATTCTGTTGGCCACTGCCAGACATATATTGACAATTGAAATTATTTATTTTTATTGAGTTTGTCGATAACACTTATCACGCTAATAATATTGATTGGATATCGATGAATACCTACTTAAATTTAATTTGTTTATTTGTACATAATGAGTTTGATCTAGTATGTGTAGTCATTTTTAAAGACAAATCTTTTTCAATTAGATATTAATCAGTATTCGATTAACTAATTTTTCTAATATAATTAATGTTTTTAATGAATTTTAGATAAATAAACGATTTCAATTATTTTAATAATTGAAATAGTTTATTTTTCTAAAATAGATTTAACATGAGATTGCAAAAGAAAATGGAGAGAAGTACTACACACACATCACTTTTACACATTATTTAAAACTACGTCGTTTTTTGTTGAGAAAAATCCAAATATATTTTGAGTGATATGGATAAAAAACAAATATGATTTTTTCTCAACACAAAATAACGTAATTTTGAATGATGTGTAAAAGTGATGTGTGTATCATTTTTGTTCTATTTTATTGCTCACTCCCAAGTAGGTGAAATTGCCACTAAAGCATTTAGAAATTGGACCAAACTCGCACAAAGATAACCGTATACTTAATGTAGGAGCCTCCACAAGGTCACAGTAGACCCCACTAACAACGACAAATTTCAGTTCTAACAGTTGACTTTTGATACATGAAGGTGAAGTTCATAGTTTCATTATCAAGTTCTAACAACAAGGAGAAAATCCTCACCAACATGATTTTAGACACACACACATATGTGTGTAATTTATATTCTGTTGTTGTAAGTTGGAAAATCTGTATTATCCTTGCCTTCGATCCAAATTAGTCCATCAACCAATATAATAACTCTAAATTTTTAATTCATTTTAAATAATTTAATCGTTATAAATTATAATTTTTATTTTATTTTTGTTAACTCGCTCAAACGGTCTCTTCGAATTCTGTAACTGCAGATTTGAGAGTTATTATGGTTTGATGAGAGAGATAGGTTTTTGGTTACGATTTTATGACCATGAATACACGATTAAGAGCTAATATAATTATTTAAACATTAGGGGTTATCCATTTTTATTCTACATTTACGAAATCAGCATTTTAAAGAGCTTTTAGAAGAGGGTTTCAGGGATTTTGTAAATTCTTGTGAGTTTTTGGAGGAGGTTCTGTCCACGTCTATTTTTTACTATTCGTGGTTATTTTCTCATTGTATTTGTCGAATCGAGGTAGACATAGTTACTTACCAACCCTAGGACTTGTCTTGTCATTGTGTTGTTAGATGAAATTTTTGAAAACATGACTAGAGAAGTATGATTAGAATGTTATTTCTTGATTTTTCTTGGATATTGTTTGATTTTTCCTAAGCTTAAAGTAGATTTAATCAATTGATTTGAGAAGGAGCATTTTCTATACTAACATTGACATTCCCCATAGCTGATTTTGTGATACTTGTGCTCTGTTCATACTGTAAATTGTCTAATTGAACCAGTTTTGCTGAAGACCCTAAAATTTAGAATCTGAAAAAAGGAAAGATCGCTTGAGCGATCTCTCTGATTTTGTCAAATTCTGACTAGTGACTCATTTGTCCATAATCCATAATTCAGTAGCTCACTCGAGTAAGCTCTAGGCCGCTTGAGCGGTCTGTTTAGAAATAGACAATTTCAACAGAAAATTTAAATTAATTCTTAGATCATGTTTATGCTCTCGACTCTGTTTGACATACTGTTTAAATTTTGTTTTTACACGCATCACACATGTATTCACTTGTAAGTCGATATGTTCATGAAAGTATTGTGAACCTGGGAGGATAATGCATGAATTACGCTATCGATACATGTGATGTGGTGCTCGAATTATTAGATATGTTCATTAAGGAAATATTGTTTGTGTTGGTAGTACTAGGTTTAGTCTTTATGTTGTCCGAGATTTATGATGAAGATTTGTTGGAACACGGTATAGTATGTAGAATTAAAATCACGAATTATGGTCATGACTTTTGTTTTGGGGTTTTTCGAGGGAAAACAGAGAATCCACGTTAGGGATATTGGTTTGAACGACATCTAAATAAGACAGCGGAGGGTATTGGATGTTCGTTATAAATAGTGAACATGGTAGAAACTTGTGATAAAGTTGAACAGAAATTAATAATCTAGTGTGGTTGGCCTAGTATGGCATGACATTGTGTTTTGGGATTTTATCGGATGTTTTTAGAAGTTGGAGACAGTAGAGGGTAACTTCAGGAACGCCTGCGAAGGTAGTTTCGAACTCTGAGGAAGTGACGACAAGTGTACTGTGCGCCATTGAGTCGATAACGAAAGCGACTAAAGAACGTTGTGACTGGACCTAGTGACGTCATGTACGTGAAATCTAGATAGGGTGAGGTAGATACTGATTTGAGTGGACAGTAAAAGATCATTTTCCTGTCAGGTTGTACTCCAAACTATGACTTTTGATAAGCAAGAACTAGTCAATGTTAGTTAAGGGTCATATGCTAGTGTCTAGGAGAGGATATGGTATTCCTTAATAATGTACCTAGAAACGTACGGGGGTTTAATAAAACTTATCAAGTTGTTTTATTCGGTATGCATTTTACTTTACAGATTGTACTCTTATTCATAATAGTTATTTCAATTGTTTAGTATTTAAACCTATCGCATACTATATCACCTTTTGGTTCTATTTTTCGGATAACTTTATTTGCTGAGTTTTATTACTCATCGGTATAATTTCTCTGTCCTTCATATTTTTTGCCAGATAGAGATGTGCAAACGGATGAGCCACCCGTGTAAGAAGTGCCGAGAGTTGATGAAGAAGAGTTATTCACGTGGATGTCGTACACCTAGACTATTGCTTTGATGTTTAACTTATTTTATGTTAAGTAATAAATGTAAATCTCAAGGGGTAATTCAGTCTTTTACATATTAAGCACTTTCAAACTTGGTATTATTATTTAAATAATGGTTAAGGCTTATTTCCTTTATGTTTACAAATTAAACTGGTATATTGATGAATTTATTAATGTTTTGATAAATCAGAGCGTTACAACGAGGTATCAAATTTTTCCCCCTAGAAATTTGAATCTATGACCTCATTACATTAATGCAGTTATAAAGCTGTTATCGTAATTTTTTTATTCGTTCCTATTTGAAAATCGCACGCATGTAACTAGGAGAGTAGATAATGTAATCTACTAAAATCTTAACCATCCAAGATTGTGTAAAGAGTGCGATAAGATAATTTTTTTATACGTAAAATATTTTATCGTATCGTTATTTTAGTCTTCTTGAAGAGATGGACCAAATTACATAATTGGAAAGTTATGTAAATGAAAAAGTCTACGATCTCTGAAATTGGACAAAAAAAAATTTGAATTCAATATTAATGGTCATAATTCACTTATATTTATAGTTCTACTAGTTCAAGTGAATCATAACCATTTATTTTAAGTTTGACAAACTTTCTTAGTCCATTTCTTGAAAACCTAGTATTGGTCTATGTAAATTGCACATCCTAAACCTAAAGTGGGGTTGGACGAGAATTATAGTAGTGCTAGTGAATGCTTGTGCTCGCTAGTGAATGTTTGTGCCCGTGTCTGAAGGCACTTGATCGAAAATTAAATTTTTTGTCGAAAGACACTGTATAATAATTTTAAAATATTTACACTAAGCTAACTAATCGATTATAATTTTGTTAGATATATGCCTAAAGGCACAACGCAAAACGTCAAGAACACGTTTGAATTGAATTATAATTTTTTATTGCTATTTGAGAAGTGATTTTCTCATATAATCTTCAAACACGATCTATACATCTAATCAATATAATTAAATAAATTAAAAAAGTACATTTATTTACAAAAATCAATGAATAGAAAGTTTAAATATTACGTGCTAACCATTCTATTTTATACACCAACTTATTTTGCATTTTCTATCTATTTAGCAATGAGAGATTGAAACTTGTTCCAATAACAATTTCTTGTCTTAATTCTATACATTTGATCAAATTCTATACATTTAAAATCTACAAAAAAGTTAGTATGTGAGGAGACATTTTCAAAACATCCTCTTAATTTGTTATATAGATATATAGACATATCATGTATGCATAAAATAGGCATGCGAACGGAAGACGAACAAAAAATGCTAAGAATTATATACTTGAAAATTATGTTTATGCATATTTTTTATTTACTTTTTCTTTCCATTGCTAGAAATACCGGTTATTAGCGAAATACTTATGATTATTTACTTGAATTATGAAAATCCTTAAGTTTGATTTGGCTTAGCTTAACTAAATTATTTGTTGTCTTTGTTCAATTTTTATTTTTGTATCAATGTTTTACGGTTCATTGGTTAGTCTTGACGAAAGAGATCTAAAAAGTATAAAATTATATCCAAAAATTAAAAAAATAATAAAAATAAAAAAATAAGTCCAAACAAATAGTTTTTTTGACTTATTTTTTATTCTTTCTAATTTTTTTAAAAAATTTGAACATATTAAATACTAAACTAATAAGAATAGATACCACACTTGAACTTACTTAAAAGGCTAAGAAGTGTATGAATTGCTTTGTCTTAGCCCACCTATCTATTTTATACACCAACTTATCTTGTATTTTCTACCTCTTTAGTAACGTGAGATTGAAACTTGTCCCCAATAACAATTTATTGTGTTAATCCTATCAATTGGATCAAATTTTGAACTAGATCTCGACTATTAAAATCCACAAAACGTTAGTATGTGATGAGACATTTTCAAAGGACCACTTGTTTTGTTATATAGAAAATGTTAATCGCCACCCATTATATGATGGATAATGTGTAAAAAATATATCGATATCTGTAAATATGTATAAATATCCGTAAAATATATATTGTTATCTATATTTATTTATTTTTATGTATATATTATTTATCGTCTATTACATAATGATTAACAAGACCTTTGTTATATAGACTAGATATCTGCAATTGGTGCTAGGCTGCTACCCTGCTGTTACTTTTTTATTTTCCCATTGTTTATTATAGATTCTTTCTTTCTTTTTTATATAATGACATTGGAGTTTTCCAAGAGTGCGACAAAAGTGGTCCATGCAAAAAATCAAGATTTTTAAATCGAGTTGAGCTAAAAATTAAAAGAAAAACCCAAAAGATACTAGATCTTGAACTTACCGCCTGACCAATGTAGATTTGTTTTTATTGGATAAATTCATCGAAACATCAACAACTATTCTCAAGCCGCAAGTAAGTGAAGAATTTATCACAAAAGATAAACACGAGACCTCAAACTTATGATTAATTTAATAAATCAGAATATAGATGTTTCGGATACATTTAAATATAGATGTGTTCGAAATCGTTATACATATAAGGTTCATAAACTATCGAGAACTCTAAATATATTTGTGTTCGGATGTATTCATAAGTTTGCACTAGGGTTGATGAGAATCTCGAGGTCAACTTTTATTTTATGAGATAGAAGAGAAAAATATCCGAAGCCAAGATGTGAAGTATATGCCCTTGACCTTTCCTGGACCTCAAAGTCAACTGCTTCTCTGGGCTTTCTCAAAATTTTAGGGTCCAAGGCCCGTTTTGCCCTTGGACTCTGACTATTATTTCTTCTTGACCTGAATTATCTACACTTTATTTACCCCAAAAAATAAATTATCTACATTAATTATTATTTTATTAAAAACAAATCCGTATTTTTTCTTTTTTCGTTAATTTTTGGAGTTTGTTAGTTCGTCTTAATGAAAAAAACTTAAAAAATATTAAATTATGTTTAAAAATTAAAAAAATTACTAAACACGAAAAATAAGTTAAAATTCTGATTTTTTTTACTTTTTTTAACATAATTTTATATTTCTTGTTGAGACTAATCAACAATCAATAACAAAATTATAAAATAAATTTAAATAAGGACTAAAGAATAATAAGATAATAATCCAACAAACACCACATGACAAATGGGTTGAATTTTAATTAACCATGATTTGAGATTTTTCAAACAATATAAGTATTCGTGTTAGTGCATCAATAAGAAATTTATGTGCTTCCGTTAATAGTACAAAGTACCGCATTTGTAGCAAGATAAAGAGATGTGCATGGACAAAGAAATGCTATAAACACGATATATTATACAATAATTTGTACAACCCGACATTGATTGATTCGTATTTGGGTGAAGACACAAAAACAAAAAAATCAATCGCTCCAATTACTAATGATGCGATATCACATATACACACAGTACAATATATTGCACAATATATTGTCTTTACATAAGTGATGAAAGAGAAAATGTGATAGAAAAAACATAAACTGCAGAAGAATAGTGTCTATTAAAGTAATGCTATTACAATTTTAGTTATTTTCTTACAAATTTTTGTCTCTTGTTTCTATTTTCTACCCATTTTTTTGTCCATCACATAGGTTCAATAAAGTTGATTTGGCTCTTCCAGCTTGCTATTCGAAGACAAAACTAAGAACTTCGTAGAAAAGTGTTTTAGCGAAGGCTTTCTTGAATTTCAAAACGTGAAACTCATAACGAGTCCACGAGGCTTGACTATACTACATATATAAATGGGATCGTAAGCTTGGATTGTTATGACAATATATCTATTGAAAATGAAATATTTGTTAATGTTATTCTGATAGAATCGAAAACCTACTCTAATTGTTTTTTTCATCTTAAGATAAGAAGTTGGTTAAGTTGAGCGATAACAAGATAATGATTGAGGAGCTTATTTTTTCAAACTCATAAATTTATTTCTTACCGCTAACCAAAAGACTAAAACTTTAGAATCCCAAAATAAAATTGACGCACTTTTGACCCACACCCAGCTATGAAAAGAAAATCACAAGATTCAATAATAAATAAGTTATAAATTACTTTCTATGAAATGT
>JABCMJ010034607.1:0-11427 GCA_014822125.1 Arbutus unedo | reverse complement strand
TGAAATGACGTATTTTAGTTATAAACTATGCAATTTAACTGCACAACAGAGATTGCTGTGCGGGCTCGCACAACAGGCCCTCTGGATCCAAGTCGGGTGGATCTCAATTAAACTACCCGAACTATTTAAGTTTGGCTGGTGGCTTTCACTAGGGGTGAAATTAATTTCAAAAAACCAAACGAACCAGAAAATTGAGGTTCGGTCGAAAGTACAATCCACTAGTTACAATTTGATTAATGTAGAGATTTTTAATTTTTGGTTCAATTTTAGGTCTTCAAAATTTTTTTTCGATGAATCGAATCAAACCGAACATATTATAAATAAGTTTAAGAAATTAATTTTATCATTGGATTTGACTTTTTTTTTTGTTCATGCAATTTATTTTGGTTGTTGTTGGTGTTTTTAATCAAGTATTTCGAAATTATGTTTTAGGTTTTACTTTGCCCACGATCCGAATGGACTAATTATCTGTCAATTCGAAAACCCCAAAAACTTGAATCGAACCGATCACACATGAACCAGTATTGGTCATTTAATAATTTCGATCGGAATTGATTTGTAAAATATTTATCCTAAACCGATCAGTTTCAAGGTTGCATCCAAAACCGATCGAACCTTCACAGATTTCACTCCTAATTACTTTCATACTTTTTTTTTGATAATATATATATATATATATGTATCCACATGAAAGGATAATGTTATACACTTACATGAATAAAAACGAACAACAGAAAGGCAATGGTAAGAAAAAGTGAATGTAAATGTGAAAAATCAACAACAGTACAGGTGATAGATACAATTCACGGGACAATTTCTAATAATGAATTTGATCATACATCGCTCTTGGTAATTTTGACTCTTTATTTGGCCAAATTTTTTTTTTTTTTTTGTATTTGTTGTTTTGACCTCAATATTTTGTGATTTATTGGTTCGTCGTGATGAAAAAAATCTAAAAAGTATAAAATTATGTCCAAAAGTTTAAGAAATGTCACTAAAGACAACGAATAAGTTAAAAAAACTCTCTTTTTGATTTATTTTTGTCTTTTTTAAATTTTTTTCAAATTTGGCCTATTATTTATAATTTTTTCTGAAAACTCTTGTCGAGATGAATCAATAAATCACAAAAAGTTGACGAAAAATAAAAATTACAAAAAAATTTCACAGAAGGACGAATTTTTTTTAATAAATACCACAGTCCAAATGGACTCATAGTCTTTTTATTTGAAAGTGTATAGGTTCGGCTCATAAGCATGCTGACTTATGAGACATTGTGCCACGGTACAATTGGATCAAAGGAGGTCGAAGATTCGGTCCTTTTTTCATATTATGATGGGTCTTTGATCTCATTATCTTTAGCGTTGGGTTAGATCGAAGGCTTTACAAGACTCCCTATGCTGAGCAACCAACTCTTATTGGGGCACACGACTATTGCGTGGGTCAAGTCAAATGGGAGAATGTTTGGCATGACCATCTTTCAGTAGCTTCGTAACTCGACGGAGCCGACAAGTGATTCAGCACGACCGCGTGGAGTACGCCTCGATACATGACGTGTCATGCATAACGTTAATTGTGTTAGCGAGTTTCACCTCGCCTATGTGGATTATTTTTTCTCTACTTATAAGCCTTAACTCTTATTTTATAAGCCAATTTTTAAGATTAATTTAGGCCCATGAATTTCTAACAAGTTGTATAAAACGGTTTTTTTATGTGGTGGTGCACGGAAGAGTTATTCCGAATGTGGTGCACGGGACAATTATTCCAGACATCATGGTGTGTACTATATCGGGTGTCTTGGAGCTACACCCCACACAATCTTCTATGTAAGATAATTAATGTACTTTGCGCAATACGCTATTAGAACTGAAAAATGTTTGTAAGGGTAGTATAGGGAGAGATGTTTGTACTTTTGAAGAAATGAAAAATGAGAATTCAAAAAGTAACCAATTACCTCTTTTTTACTTTTTGCTCCTAATTTTGAAAATAGAGAACTCATTTTCCAGAACGAGTTATGATAATGTGGTGGCCAAACACCAAAAAATCAAAAATGAAAATGTAAAATCATAAAAAAGAGACTCCCAAACATGCTCTAAGTGCTTTCAAATTAGAAACTTTCTTTTAGCTATTGGGCCTACCAAAGAAGTCCCTAATTACAAAACTCAATGTATAGGTATTTTCGAAATAATAATGTTAGTGACACTACATTATTTATCTTATATTTTATTCTATACTGAGGTGGAGAAAATAAGTGACTGAGTGTGAGTGAGTGTGTGTGTGAAAGAGAGAGAGAGAGAAAAAAAAAGGAGTATCATCTTAGTATGAAATAAAATATAAGATAAAAATAAAATATAAGATAAAAAATATAGTGTCACTAACATTATTTTTTTTGAAAACAATCTTAAACTAAATCATACAAACGAAAAAGTTTCGAAAGATGTCAACAAGTGTTAGAAGCCGGTATCCATATATTCTTCCGTTGGACCGAGTGTTCGTCCACTTTAGAATATTCGTAAATGGAAGAGAGCATATATATATATAAGGACTGGCGGGTTGGGTTGGGTTGTCGGTGAGGTTGTTAGATCAAAGCACCCAATTACTCCGGTTAAACCATTGGAGGTCACGCGCCACCGTATCGCGTGATACAGTTCAGATCGTCGAGTGACGAAACTTATGTGATCGTAAGCCCTTGTAGCTCACTGTTGCTTTCCTATTGGCTCGCACTTTCACGCGTTATAAGAGAGTCAAGCATATGTAGTCAACAACTTCACAATTACGAAAACACCCTTTCAAGTAATTTTTCCACTTGTGGAATGAAAAGGAATTACCATTTTTTTCCATGCCAAATATATATCTGTTTTGAGTACTTAGCCGACGAGAATGAAAATGTTTTTTGATAATTCAAAGTATTGGAGTAAGTTTACTCATATCTCGATTAATTTTTTAGGATAAATTTTATCGTTTATTAGCAGAAGAGTCATTTAAAATTAAAGTTTTGCCTTGTATGAACTGATTTTATAAGTGTTGATAGCTTCTGAGAAATTTTAAACTTGAGACCTTAGGAGGTAGGGCCGCAAATGAACCGAGCCGTTCGCGAGCTCGGCTCGATTCATTTATTTAACAAGTCGAGCTCGAGTTCGAATTTTAAGTTCGTTTACGAGCTTGAGTCTTGAAAGCTCAACTCGGCTCGTAAAAACTCAGTTCGTTTTAAAGGCTTAGCTCGTTTAAATAAACTCGTTAAGTGAATGAGCTTAGTTTGACTCGACTCATTTATAAACAAACCGAGTTCAAGCTTAAATTTCAGGCTCATGTAGTTAACGAATCAAGCTCCAGCACTCTAAAGCTCGTCTCGACTCTGCTTGTCTCGTTTGCAACCTATTAAAAATAAGCAAAACTCCAAGTCCCAGGCCTTAGACATATTTTTATTGGAGAGTACAACCTCATTTTTATTCAATGAATTTGTTAAAATTGAATTTTTTTTTAAAAAGTGACGATTTTGGTCACATTATGTTCTAGTCCTAGTTTTAAAGGGTATTTTTTTGAACTTCTAGCACTTCATAAAAAATGTTCATAACATGTATAACTAAATCTCTGTAAACTTTCAAAACAAAGTTTTAATTCAATTATAATAACTATTTTAATTGCATTTCAAATATTCAACTAATTCATAAATTTATTTAAATTGCATGAATAATTGAAATGCATAATGTATGCATATTATGATAACATTCCTTTGAGCTCACCTAAGCCTAATATCCCATCACATTTTGTTTCATCCAAACTCAGCCCAATTTTTGTTTATACATAGCCCAAATCTCCGAATTTATGGGAGTTGTAGTATAGTTCATTGTATACGTGTGCAGCACGGATAAAATAATGTAGTTTGATTCATTTTGTCCTTAAAACTATATTCTTTTGATTTATTACGTAAATTGTTATCAAAATACATTAAGTCAAAACGATATAATTTCGAGAACAAAGCTAACAAAAAATAATTGAATGATTTTGCCCGCACTATACGCTCATTACTGCAGAAAGCTCCTCCTTGAATCCCAACTCTCCAAACCACTCATTCTTGTGATTTGGCCCCAAAACAATCCTAGGTAAATCTTTCCCAATTACCCACTGGCGGTGGTTCTTCCTCTTTCTTGCCTCTCTACTGTGTAGCTACCCTCTCCCCCTCTTCAATGGAGACTCTGTTGATAGTTTCTTTACCCTCTACCACAATTCTCATATTTTCATGGCTACTTCTCCCTCTTCACTTTATCTCTCCCCTTTAAATTCATCCTCTTTCTCCTAACCTTTCCTAAAACGAAATCAAGGAATCAGAACTATAGAGGGTGAGAAGCTACTTTAATGTGAGAAACAAGTGTTCGCAATAGGGAGAGAGAGAGAGAGAGACAAAGTGTGAGAGAGAGGGAGAAATTATTTGGACTAGATCAGTTCTTTCAATTCATTCATAATCCAAGCTCAAATCTATAAATTTTGAGGTAAATAGCTCCATCTTATTCTCCAAATTGTTTTTTAATCCATACATGAGCTTCATGAAGCTCCCTTGACGGAAATTCAAGTGTAATTTTTGGGAAAAATGATCATTTGACCGGTCAAACTTGCACTGAAAATTTCTACTTCAATCGGTCACCACATACCCTTCGATAAAGTTGCTTCTTTATACGAAAATCATTGTACGACCATAGTAGAAAACAAAGAATTTAACAAAATATAAAAGAGAAAGTCTGTGCATACAATTTTAGGTACACATATTCGGACACATGGATTTTGGAAAGCCTAGGAAATAATATGAGTTTTACGTGCATCGAACAATTTCGAACACATCAATATATGAATTTTTGTAATTAAATCTATATGTAGCACTACTCAAGATAAAAAGTAAATAAAACAATGAGAATCAGTATTGTAAACTATTGCCCTATAAGTGGTAAATAATATACATATAATGTTAAAAAAATATGAATATCAATATATATATTTTTAAATATTAATATATATTTTATAAATATCAATATGTATTTTATATATTATATCTAGGGGCGAAAGTTAGTATTTTGTAATAAAAATTTAAGTAAACGGGTATAAGTTTTCTAAAAAACCCTCCAAAAACTCACTGGATTGGCTTTTCAGCAATTAGCTAGGCCATGACCAAGAGCCCAGCTATTAGGCAAAATGGTAAATTCAGCGCCAGCAGTACGTCCTGTAAATCAAACCTTTCTCTCTAAGATAATGCCGACTCACAAGTCATAGCCCCAGTTCCTCTAGGATTCCAGCCAACCACCACTTTACACAGAAGAATATATATATATATTGAGAGAGAGGAGAGAGAACGGAGAGAGAGAGAGAGAGTTGCATAAGGCATATTGTTTGTACGCAGGCAAATACTGGGAAGAAAAAGCAAAATCAGATGTGTAAAACTTTGAAGAGAAATGGTGGACAACCAGGGTTCCAATTAGTAACTGCTTGAAGGTTCGTACTTAGTTGCCATACACTCATCAGACAAAACCCTCATATCCCCGACATTTCCATACAAGCTAATTCAAAAAAACTTCTCACACTTGAAATGCCCGAATCTTTGCAGCTTTTCAACCCCTCCTCCTCCTCTCTCTCTCTCTCTCTCTCTACATAAATACTGGAGTACCTTTTAATTGTAACTAGCACTAATTATCTTGCTACTGTACAGATCAAGGTGTTTGGACCTTGGACTCTCTAAAAGAAAAAAATTTCAGGCAATGTTGGAGTACGAATGGGGCAACCCATCAACAGTCATGCTCTCCGGCGACGAACCAGGCCCGGATTCCGACCACTCTCGCCAGATTTTCGATCACTACTCCCAAGCTTTCAACGAAACCCTCGTCAATTCAACCGGGTTCGCTCAAACCCACCACTTTTATCAACCACACACCCATAATTACAACCAAGCCCAACTCCAAGCGCAGTCCCATACCCCTTTCCACTCCCTCTACGACCCACGGACCTCCTTCGGCGCGTCCTACCCACCTCCCTCTCCAGCCATGCTGTCTCCGGAGCCTACAGGAGGAGCGGGTCCGTCTGGGTTTTTCACGGTGCCGAAGAGTGAACCAGGCGGTGGACTCGTCGAGTTCGGGTCGAGGATCGGGTTGAATTTGGGGGGACGGACGTATTTCTCTTCTGCAGAAGACGATTTCGTGAACCGGCTTTACCGCCGGTCCAGGCCTGGGGAGCCCGGTTCTGTTAACTCGCCGAGGTGCCAGGCGGAGGGATGCAACGCCGATCTGACACACGCCAAGCACTACCACCGCCGCCACAAGGTGTGCGAGTTCCACTCCAAGGCCGCCACCGTCGTCGCAGCCGGGCTAACTCAGCGTTTCTGTCAACAGTGCAGCAGGTCTCATTCGAATTTACCTTAACACCCTCGTTTTACCCTCTCAATCACGTCCTCGGCCCATTGGAGCTAATGATTGTCATTGGGTTTCACCGTACTGCGGGATGGGAGACAATCCCGAGGGCATTTGCGTCCGTGAAGTTTCTTTCCCACTACAAGCTGCCGTTTTTAATGTTTTACGTACTGTTTGGTCTTTGCTTGTTATGGAAAAAAGTGCTTGTTTTTAGGCTTAATTATCTCTCTCTAGCTCTACCAATTGTACAATCTCATCTGTATTCACACACACACACACACACACACACATATATATATATATATATATATACATATATCTGAATGTGGAAGATGGGTGTGTGTGTTTAACAGGTTCCATCTTCTGACGGAGTTCGACAATGGGAAAAGAAGCTGCCGGAAAAGGTTGGCGGATCACAATCGCCGGAGGCGGAAGTCTCATCAGCATCATCAACAACCCAACCACTATGAAACCAAGTCCAACCTTGAAAATGCTCCTACTTCATCCTCTGATCATAACCTAATTCCCAGTAAGATTTCATTCCCTCGAGTATATAATTTATTATTATTTCCATCCTTCCAAGTTTTAAAATGATATTTCCACAAACTCTTTTTTTTTTTTTTTTCTGTATCTAGAAATCTTAACAACAGTAATTGTATGACATATATAAGGGGTGCTTGGCCGACGCAATTTTGTATTTTGCATTGTGTTTTTTTTTATATTATTATTGGTGTTTTAACACGAATTCTAGAAATCACAATTCCATAATAATTCCGGAGGAGTTTTTTGAGATTCTATGTCCATATTTAAACACTATTCTGTTACAAAATTTATTCGGAGCATTATCAAGAAGTGTTTGGAAGCTAATTATTAATTTTTAGATTCTAGTTTTGAGATTGGAAATGATAAATTCTTTAATTATAATAAAAATCTGTAATTAAATTTTGTAAAAAGATAGTGTGTAAATTTGTGTAGTTCTTTAAAAAGCTCTTGACTATGAAATTTTGCATTCTCTATTTTATTTTTTCAAAATGTATTCTTGCAGAATATATTTTACAATCCGTGGTTAGACACCCAACATGAAAACCACATAATATAAAAAGCAAATTCGATAGGCTAAACTGGGAATGGTATTTTGCTCTAATCCGACGGATATTCGAACCGTAATTGATTTTTTTGTTAAGCGACAGTAGTACCCAAATATCAGAGTACTCACTACCCATTCTTCTCTTATGCCTTAAGACTTCCCGTGCAATATCTTTTTCTTATTTCTATGATTTCACTTTGGGGTTGTATTCTATTGTTAAACTGCTTTTTATTTCTTTGCATTATTGGTTTGGTTAGTAATATTTGAATCGTTGTTGGTTCCTAAATTTCTTTTAATGGTTATGTATATATGATGTGTTATTTATGAGTTTGGTTTGTTGACGAAATATAAATAGGAATTTTTTTTTTTAAATCGCATTCAGATCGGTTTAGGGAGGATTCGAAGAAAATTACGGATATTCATTCGGTTCGAAAATTAACCGCTATCTGTTGGATACAGTTATGGTGCACAAATTTTAATCTCCGACGGATATCGAAGCGGATACGGTTATCGGTTAGTGTTCAGATATCGGATATGAATATCTTGATATCTGCTCCATTGTCACTCCTGAACACACCTTCATTCAATTTTTTTTAAAGATTTTCCTAGTGATTTAAAAAATTTAAATTTAAAAATAATTACTTCTCAAACAGACCATAATTTTGACATGCATACATGATATATATGTTCAGTCTTTGTACCCATTAAATAAGAAATGGATTTTGAATTGTGGCAATCTGGCTCTTCTTCTTCTTCTTCTTCTTCTTCTTCTCTCTCTCTCTCTCTGTCTGACTGTCTCTCTCTTTTTGCTTTGTAGGGTCTCCGCCTGACTCCGGAGCTCAGTCGTCTTCCTCAGTGACGATAGCAGTATCACCACCGCGAATTTCACTGGATTGTTTCCGGCAAAGATCATATCAGGCTGGCACGTCATCATCCCCGTCGACAGGCTCACTGTTTTTCTCCAATGGGTAATTTTCCGACGAAGTAAATCCAAAGCTCAATGGACGATGGTTGACGAGTAGCATGACTTTAACGAAGATCAAGGAAAATAGTTGTTTTATTTAACCCCTCTAGTACTCTAAATCTCTTGAATTTCAATTACCAAAAGTGGGTGTACGAACTTATGGACAACATCAAACCAAATTGTTGTATCTAATTGAATTCTTCTACTTGGGTGGAATTTCTATTGCACACACTATTCTCATGTCATTCAATTTCAAATTAATTAGTATTCAGCTTCTCAACTATGGATGGCAATTTCATCTAGTCTGATTTGATCTGTCTCGTTTCTCGTCTTATTCGAATTTGAGTCTAGGAGATTTTCTCGGGAGTGGAGGCAAAATTTGAAGAAAAAAATCAAAAAATGAATCAAAAGCGGATCCTAGTACATTTGTCCCGTTTTTAATTACTTACTGAATAGATATTATTTTATTCTTTTAACCCCTTCACATATATGTGATGTTGAATAAAATTTATACTTTATATTTGAATTTTGTTTTAAATTCAAAATTAGTATGTTTATTGTGAAATAATTTAGTTATGTTATGTTTTATGTTTTGTGGTTTTGGATATAATTAATTATTAGTCTCATAATTGTAGATTTGTGATTAATTTTAAATAAGATGAATTGATTTTTTTATTAAAAAAAATAGGGCAAGACGGCACACGTATCCCTGATCCCCGTTTAGGGAGGGGTTGAAGGGTAGAGTTCATTTCCCGTTCAAAGAACGGTTAGAGATAGAGGTGGATTTCGGATTCAGGGATTGAAGGCAGGAATGGTCAAATTCGTCTCCAATCCATCTCGTTGCCATCTCTATTCTCAACAGTTCTAGAGAGAGCTGCACAAGATTCAATTTATCGTTTTTCAGCTCGTTATCGAACCCAATTGAATATCGATTGTTTTCATATCAAATATCTCCTTAAAATACTTTATCGCGATCTAAAATTATGTTAATTGGATATCAATTGATAGACAATCAGAATACAAAAACTTACCAGGTTCTGTTGGGTTAAGTTTTGATTCAGTATACGTTGTACGACTTTGATTTCGATCCTTGAACATTGTTATATCTCTATATGTTATATCGATTTATAATCAATTCACTACACGAATACTAGGCCGTTACGACTGATTTTGTTTGTTGAATAAAATTTCTAAATCAATGATATGAAAAAGTGTACAATTGCTACATATGATTTCTGCTACATAACTGTCGAAATAATGGGACAGTGTTACCATTACTAGTACATGTCCCAATGCCTCTCTTATGAATTGGGGCTTTTGGATGCAGATAATGCCCGTGCAGGTGATGATGACGTGATGAGAGAAAATATAATAAATAATTAAAATATTTAAAGGGAGTGTATTTATGAGTAATAAGAATAATATTGTCTATATAATTATTATTTTTTATATTAAAAGACCTTAAGAGTGAAGACTTTTAATGTATGAATCATAAATTTTATGAACGCACGCACGTAACAAGTGCAATGGGTATTTTTCTTAGGGGAATCAAAAAGTAAAAAAATACGTCTTTTCATGCAAAGATTTCAAAACAGCTCTCAACTTATTCAATGTCTGTAGAATTTATATTATTTAAAAAAATTTATATATATCATATAATTCTAAATAAATTTAAGTTTGAATTTAAATATGTATGCAGGGAATATGATGGTGGAAGAAGAAGTCAAGCTGTCTCCTGCCGGGAGGCTGTTTTCATGATCAAGTTACTTATGCAGATGTGGGTCCCCCCACTAGGAAGAGGTTTGATCTGATGGACTACATCTCTCTCTCTCTTTTTCTGTGTTGTACGAGTTTTGCTAAATATGTTTATGTGGGGCCTACGAGAGCAAATTTGATGGGTGAATATCAGCCTTGTGATTCTCGAGCAATAATGCTACAACAAAGTTTGGGTATTCACATATACCCAGATCTCATCCAAGTTATCCAACAATTTACCTGCAATGTTATGGTTTCAGAAATTACATCAAGAATAATGTTATTAACGCTATATTTTGTATTTTATGCTGAGATGGAGGAAGACATTTAGTTTGGAGCAAATGTAGTGTCTCATTCGATTTGTAAGTACAGATTAGGGTTTTTTCGATACAACTCTACTAATTCGAAATTGAAATCTCATAACAAAAATATAGTAACGTTACACAAGCGTTGAATCAACTGTAATGGTTGATCATCATAAATCCTTGATAACGTAACTTTTGTGGAAACGCCAAGCATTTAATTAGTTCAATGAAATGAGATAAAGTGATTAAGGAGTTCGTCTTTTCAAAGTCATGAAGTCGAATTTCATCTCTGGACAAATCACTGGGGGCTACTGAAAGTTTGTCTCGGTCGTTAACTTCAAAATTTCAAGAATTAGTTGATATTAAGTTGAAAGTAATTTCAAAATCGGCCGAATATCTCGACTATTAAAAAACATAACTTTTGTGAACAATTTAGTTGATAGTTTGTCCCTTTTTTACTTGAAATCGAATTTACTCTATGAAAGAATTGTCAGGTGTAAGGGATGTTTATTTGAAGGACAATTTTAGTTATTAATGGTACATAATAAGTTAGTTACAAAAAAGTCTCGAATGAGGAAGAACACCAAAACCTTAATTCCATTTTCTCTCTCCCTCACTGATTTTAGAAAAAAATTGTGTACACAAATTTTTTGAACACATTTGGACACAAATGTGTCCTATAATTTAAGAGCTCCACGTACATTCAACGATTCCAGACATATCTAGACACAGATGTGTTCGAATTATTTGTGTCCCTAGCATTACTCTTGGTTTTATCCTATGCGACTTCCTACCACTTCTCCAGTACTGATACAATACATGTACTTATATAGTCAAGGAAGGGGTGGAAGAAACCAAGTGAAAAGATCACTTGAAATACTCCAAAGATTTCACAATGTCAACAATTGCTGTGTATGTTTATCTTCAGCA
>JABCMJ010034582.1:0-13187 GCA_014822125.1 Arbutus unedo | reverse complement strand
AAAAACAAGAAGAACCCATCTCCAGCCATGCATATATACATTGAACAGTAAAGCAAAAAAATCAAATTTAGAGAGAAAATTATCAAGACCGTAATCATTAAAAACCCATTTCTTAAAGAAGGCTAAATAATAACAAAAGTACCTTCAAATCTTGATTTCAGAAAAGAAGTTCCTGGAAAGGAAACAAATTCAATTGACAAGCATTACAGGAACCCAAACAATGGGCGAAAAATTAGGGTTTTATAGAGATCATAGAAAGTCATGAAGAGACCAAAACAAGATGGCGTTAAGTGGTTGAGCTAGGCGGAGGAACTGAAAGAACTTCCTTGTTTTTGGTTTTGAATAAAATAAGCGTGAAAAAATAGGAGAAAAATTACTTGTTTTTGTTTCGGCCTTACACTTGGAACCTGGGTTGTTCAAAGTGTTCGAATCTGAACCATCCAATTGGATGAAGGACAACCCGGATGTGGTGCATGAGGTCCAAATGCAATGTGATTCAGAGAGAAAGAAGGGGTCCGGTATGTGTGTGTCTTCAACTTGTTTTGGGAGAAGAGGGGTTGAGGGATGAAAACAAAGAACAACAGCAGCAGCAGGAAGAAGACAACCTCATTTGTATTTTTGGGAAATTTTTTTTTTGAATTTTTTTTAATAAAACGGCGTAGTTTTGATGGTGTTGTAAATAGTGTTGTGTTTGTTGTTGTGTGTGTAGCAAAACTGACGAACAATTTGACACAGTGGTACACACAAATATGTGTTTATGGGTGTGGCGGTGTAGAACCGAATATTCCAGTGCGGCTTGAGAGAGAGAGCAGGGCCGGCCCCAAACTTTTTAGGCCCCAGCTGATTCATCAAAATGGGGCCGTACACCCCTAAATATACTTTATGCTTACAAAATATACATATTGTTGTAGAAAAACTATAAACTTTAAAAAGTAAATGTCCAAATAATACTTTATCATTATAATAATTTGAACCATTACAATAACTTGAATATTTCTCTTCTTGCATTTTTAAAAACAAATATATCAATTAAACTTATATAGTCTGCATTTTAAAATCTTTGAATTTACGTAACTATAATACCATTCTTAATTAAATTAAAACTCCATGATAACCCTAGTTATAATTTTACTAAAGGACTTGAATTAATTCGTTACTTTTATATTAATCTAAATTATGTAAATCTTATTCATTAGTGAAAACACTTTTAAGACTTTTAGTTTATCCCTATACTTACTATAATGTGTTTAAATGATGGATTTAGATAAACGTCAATTCGGAACTATGTTGTTACGAATACGAGTTGATTCTTTTCATTATTTGATTATGCTTTCAATTATTTAAATTTCAGGTACTTCAATTTTATGATTATGCTATGCCAATTGCTAATTGATCAATATTATGAATACACTCTGATGATTTGGACGATGATTAAATATTGATACTTATGGTGTTTCGTAGATGTCCGCATGATAAACAAACTGATAATGATATACGTTTAGTTGTTGAGGATAATATTTCCCGTGGAAATATTTATGGTTGTCTTTAGCCGTGATGCGACATGAGCCGATCTTTGACTTTAACCAAAAAGTATGATAGACCAAAGCTTTTGTATTACCCAAGCGCTGAAATTTAGCCGTGTCATGCTTTCAATCAAGTTACACTTGAGCCAAAGTTATATTTAGTCCTATCATGCCGTTTTTAGTCTAACAATCTTTTAGTATAAACTTTAAACTTATATTGTTTCGGCACGGTAATGACAGGATATAATGTTATGGATAGCATATTGATTGAAAACACAACGATTAGGAACGGTGTGGTTAGGGAGTAGGGTGATTGAAAAGTATCGGTTAGTCGGGTGGTCGAGATCGTTATCGTTCGGGAACACTATACTTTATAATTATTGATTTAGAATATATGACAATGTCATTGATTTAGAAAGGCCTATTCAAAATAAATGACGAGATCATTCTTGGAACAATTGAACGAACTATATGACGTAGTCATACTTTAAAATATATTGATTTAATTTGAGAACTTATGGAATATTTGGAACTAATACACTGTGATAATTTCTCTGATGATTTCAATTACACTATTTCGATTTAGAGTATGTACTTACTATTTCTGCTATTATCTTATCGCATGATTAGACCTTGAATATTTTATACTTTTGTATATTGCACATCATGTTATTATGCTAAACATTCAAAAGGATACTTAAGTATAGGGTAACTTATTGAGTGTCAAAACTTATGGCGCAACTTCTTCTTGCCCCTAGTATTTCATAACCAGGTATCGACGACGATGGAACTGCACTATTATACACCGTACGATGATGCTTACCCCGCAGAAGATACGGTGAAGCCATTGATCACTTAGATTAGATTGTAGATTGCTTTGACTTTACTTTTAAATTCTTTTTGATGTAAACAATCTCTTTTAAAATGTATTTTGACTATCTCATTTATCAAACTCGTATTTCAATAAAATAATGGTATTTTGGTTATTTACTCTTTTAAATTAACGTGTTCAAATATCAAAGCGTTACAATTATTGTTTCCAAATGGGGAGAACTTTCTTATTTTCATTGAATAAATTAAAGTAAAGAAAAAAAAATATAAGATAATAAATGTAGTTTTTACTTAACTTTAGGTAATAAAAATAAGATGTCTATGAAGAAATAGTAATCAGTTAGGACCGAGTGACTAGTAGGTTTAGTTTGCAAAGTCATTCGGATGATTCAGAAATGGCCAACTGGTTGAGTTAGAGAAAATACAGTACTTTTCAGATACAGCATAGAGGTCCAGGTGGTCCAGAACATGACCAACTGGTTGGACTAGAAAATTCATAGTATAATAGAAACACAGAGAGATGTCTTATCTGAATGTTCCAAAAATGACCAACCAGTTAAACTATGTTTTCTACGAAAATTTACAAAACTAGGTTTGGTTTACATGGCTTTGTGAAGCTCAAGTCAATGGTCTATGACACAACTTGAAGTAAGGAAAGAGTTCCATTACCTTGAATGAGGGCAAAAGAAATCTCTCTCTCTCTCTCTCTCTCTCTATTGTAAGAACCGATATTCCTTACTTTCCTTTCACTAACCAAATTCGAATTTGAGATTGTGATGCCAATTCAAGGGGAAGAGGGCCTAGTTTATAGGAGTAAGGTGGAGTGTGAGAGTGACCATAAAATTTCTGATTTGCCAAAAATCATGTGATGTGCCATGGAGGTTTTAGATTAAATCATGGATTTTAGAATGTTTTTGCTAAAAAACAATGAGGTTTATAGGTAAAACCATGGCTTAAGAAGGTTTGAAGAGGAGTAGTGAACAACGGTTGATTGTCCATTGGAGAAAGAGATCTTCATGAAAATATTTTGCAAATTTCTTGAGGAAAGAGGGTGATTTTGCTCCAAAATAGAGAAAAATGATTGTCTTATGAGGAGTGGGGAGCAAGGGCTGAAGCTCCATTGGAGAGAAAAGATTCATGAGAGGTTTACACCACGTGCAAAAATCAAGTTGAGGGATTCATTATGTAAAAAATCTGAGCAATTATGAATTTACTAAGATTTTTACGTGCAAGAAGATGAAGAAGGAAAAAAAAAATCCAATGTGGAGAAGACCACAGTAAGAGAATGTTCTCAAGGATCATGGGTCAACCAAATGGGTAATGGGTTTGGATCTAGATTATGGACTTAATCCATGAGAATTGGGCCAAGATCTATAGATGGGTTAGATGGGGATTGGACTTGGCTCACTAAGTATACACACATCTAATATATGTATAGTCAAGTCCAAATATAAAATGCAATAAATTATTAAATTAAATTAGTAAACAAAATATTTTGAAATTAAATTAAATTTATTAATTTTTTTTAAATCTAGGTATGGGTCAATTACTCAGCATGGCGATAGCCCAAATATATATTTATATTAATTTGACTTGCTTGCTACATGGCTGGTTTCTACTAATATATATTTGGTCTAAAAAATTTTAGAATTTTTTTATTAAAAAAATTGTATTTGTTAAATTTTTTAATCAATTTTTAAAAATTATTGATGCGTCTCGACAGATTTCAAAAAAAGTGATAAAATATAAATTAAATTTTTAAAAAATTAAAGTAAAAAATAATTTAAAAATATCTATCTATTTTGTATTATTTTTATCTTTAGGAAGCTTTATAAAAAAATTTATCATAATTTTTTACTCTTTAAATTTTTTTAGTCGAGAGGAACTAACAACCTAAAATTAATAAATGTGACAAAATTCAAAATATTGAAGAAGGAAAAAAATTATACAAAGATTAATGTAAGCTAAATTGGGCAAAAATCATTAACACGAATCTCGAAAGATGGAAGTATAAAGGTATAAACATCATTTAACAATCACATACGGTTTTCAAAAGTAGTCAATGAAATTTATATAGACCACCTTCCAAGTTTGTCTAATATTCGTTGTATAAGATCCACACACTGATACGAGGTGATCAAATAGATCAATCAAAGGCAAAGGTGCCCTCAAGAGACTTATTAAATAGCTTCACAGGTGTCCTGGACCTCACCACGTGGCAACATGGACCTGCAATCTGAGCCACGTCAACTCCCATGGATGAATACTTGGGACCCCCGCAATCACCCACGTCAACCACTCTCCTAATACTTGACACATAAACCCACCCCTACAACCTCATTCCCACTTATAATAATCACCATCCCTTAGACCAGAACTCTGCATCAGGAGATTCAGTTTCCATTTGATTAATGGCAACAGGGGGAGAGATACCGGAACTGGTGCCGGAGAGAGGGGAGCCGGTGCCACCTGGTCAGCCCATGTCCATGGAGCAAAAGTTGCTGGAAAAAGGGGCTGCGATGCTGCAGTCGCTAAAGCCGATTAAACAATTTAGCCAGCACGTCTGCACCTTCGCCTTCTACGGCCATGATCTGACTCGCCACATCGAGACTCACCACTACGTTACCCGCATCAACGAAGACTTCCTCCAGTGCGCCGTTTACGACACCGATGAGTTCCATGGCCGTCTCATCGGTTCAAACTCCTCTCTTTCTCTCTCTCATACTGTGTTGTGCAAAAATTTGACTTTCTTAAAAAAAATAGCAAATGGTAAAAGAATGAAACTAATAGCTATGTTTTCTCGCATAATTTTCGTCACAGGGGTTGAATATATAGTAACGGACCGCATCTTCGAAACGTTGACGCCTGATGAGCAGAAGCTTTGGCACTCCCATGCATATGAGGTTCCCTGCACTACCTCCTGCTTTTCTCCATCCTTCCTAAGGAAAGAAACCAATTGCTATGGTGTTTAACTTATAATTATTCGATGGTTTCAGATCAAAGCAGGGCTATGGGTGAATCCCCGCGTCCCTGATATGGTTATCAAGCCTGAACTTGAAAATCTAACCAAAACTTATGGAAAATTTTGGTGCACCTGGCAGACCGACAGAGGTATGTACACCACCATTTTGATTCTATTTATCTGAATGTCCATTATATATGTATTTTTCCATATATAATATAAATACGGATAAATATAGTATATGTACATGTAGGTCTAGGAGCATTGCTAGTAAATATTAAGACCAACCATACTTGATGATTGGAGTTGATATGTATCTGTGTAGGTGACAGGCTACCCATGGGGCCACCTGCACTGATGTTCTCCCCACAGGCGGGCGTGGTGAGGCCAGACCTAGTTGAGAAAAGGGATCGGAAGTACAACGTGGATTCTAGTTCTCTCAAGTCTTCAAGGGTGGAGATTCCGGAACCAGAGTGGATTAATCCGCAGGCGGACTACTGGAAGAGCCACGGTAAGGGTTTTGCTGTCGTCGTGGAGCCAACCGAGATGAAGAAGATAGCACCTTTTCCGTGAGAATTTGGTGGTCAACAAAAACTGAAGGTGGGTTAATGGTATTCGGGTGTAGGAGGAAAAATGCAGTGTATAATATGGTAATTTGTGTATATGTATGTGTGCTGTAGTTAGCTACTGTGAAACGTTTGTTTAACATTTTCCTTGTTCGTTTAATGTTTTGGTGAATTGTGACTCGTCCAGAAACAAATGAATACGCATATGCAAATATTATAAACGTTTCATCCTCCCACTTCCACTCCCCCTCCCCCGTGCTACTGGTTTGTGCAGTTTTTTTTCTTGACCATATCAGTCTGGCATCATCTAGATGTGGGATAAAATAGTGGGATATGGGATAGAGAATGAAAAGAATTTGAATTTATCTCGCTCGCGTCCCGTTCAAAGTGGTTGATTAATCTGGTGGATTTCAACTCAACCCATAGAAAAAGTTTTCAACTTTATCCATATGATCTCTATTGAGAAAAAAAACAATTCATAATGTGCAGGCGCTCATTCAGAATTTTTTTAACTTCTCTTTTTCTTATATTAGTCAGAAATTTGCGCAGTTCTTGGGAAATTTCTCAAGAAACCTGAACAGGTCGGGTAATTGATTCCTTTTAGTCTGAATATTTTAGATAACGGGAAGCTCCAATGCATTTGTAGTTCAAAATTAAAACCTGACAGTTAAACTCTCACAAGATAGTCTGTGATGTATAAAGTTATAAACGTGAAGTTGTACGCATTTATTGTTCTTTATGAATTTATAATTCGTGTCATTAGTTTTGTGTAGTTAATATGTTACGTAATTTATTTGTTACTTATACATTAGGTAGTTACGAATAAATTTATAAAAACATTATATGTTATTTTGAATTTTGAATAGCTGTAAAAATATTTGATAAACTAGTATACTTTAATTTTTACTTTGGTAAAATGCATTGACCTTCCCTGAGATTTTTAACAATTGTAGGGACTTTCTTTAAAGTTTTGGAAAATGCACTTACCTTATCTACTTTTGAAACTATTATATTATTTTGTCTCTGTTGTGAATTTCTGGTAGAAATTTGTTAATGTTTTATGAGGTCATCATATTACTATTGTAAAATGTCTAAAAATCTTTGGTTATGGCTATAAAGATAAAAAAAACTAGGAGCATTACGATTTACAGCTCAAATGGTCTTTTATGAAGTCTCTATTGGTTTTATTCTTATTATGCGCCTTATGAGTGCATTTGGATCCGTGAAGGCAATCGCTAGGATGATGCCTTAACCCAACTCAGGAACGGACGAGAGAGAAGTCGTAACAAGGTAGTTGTATTAGGAGGTGCGGTTGGATCACTTCCTTTTAGGGAGAGCTAATGCTTGTTGGGTATTTTGGTTTGACATTCCTTCACATCCAAAGGAGTTACGTTTGAGTGAAACTTAGAGATGGAAGTCTCTTTCATTTCTCGAAGGTGAAGATCAAGCTCATGAGCTTATTATCTTAGGATCTCCCTTTTTAGGTCTTCATCATGCCCCCTCCCTGTGGCGATATGGGGGCGAAAAAAGTAAACAAAGGGATGGAGTTTCTCTCACTTTTGGCATAGTAGGCCTCCAGTTGGAGGCTCGCACGACGGACTATTAGCTCAGTGATAGAGTGCCCTGAAAATTATATCATTGTGCTTGGGCTATGAGGATTCTCAGCCAAAGCATTGTGTTATTTTGAATTTTGAATAGCTATAAAAATATTTGATAAAGTATACTTTAATTTTTACTTGGATAAAATGCACTGACCTCTTCTGAGGTTTTTAACAATTACAAAGACTTTCTTAAGGTTTTGAAAAATGCACTCACCTGTCTTACTTTTGAAATTATTACACTATTTTTCTCCTATTATGAATTTCTGTTAGAAATTTGTTAGTTTTTTATGAGGTCACCATATTACTTTTATAAAATGCCTAAAAAATTCTTGGTCATGGCTATAAAGGTAAAACACTCTCTGGCACGCAATTTTTATTTTTTTCTCACTTTATGTAAATACTTTTATTTTAGTTATTGTTTTAATAAATGCATTAGTTAGTTTCTTTATTTATTGATGTAATTTTTTTCTAGTTATGGACACGTCATCTAGTACCGAAAGCATCCTGAAGGCTACAAATAAAATGTGTCATTGTGAGGCAAATGTTATTATTTTTATTTATCGGTGTAAATTATTTTTATTTATTTATGGTTATGTCATCTTCTAATACAAGAAGCGTTCTTAGAATTAAGAACAAAATGTGTCAGTGTTAGTATTATATTTTGTTTTATTTTTTTAACTGTCGCGACAATGACAAAATGATGCTAAATACACTTAAGACGGTAACAAATTATCTTTTAAAATACATGTAAAAAGTTTTTTGTTCTCCAGTCAATATTCACAATGTAAAAAAATTAAGTACGATAGATTAATAATTTATATGTACTTCCCGTAGATAAAATACATGAAAAAATTAAAAATTAAAAATTAATCAAATAGATAAAATCAAAAATATTTATTCTAATTATTAAAATATAATATATAAATAAATTATATAAAATTAACTAAAGTTATGTTTTAAATTCTAATAAATAAATAAATATTATGTTAAAATTAAATTACATTATTTTTTTTAACAAATTCATGAGAATTGTTTTTTGATATAATAGGTTAAAATATATATGTACTTTCTATAAAAAAAATACATATATAGGACAAAAACTTAATGCTATTCATTAAGAAAAAGAATTTTTTTATAAAATTAAATAATAGTTACTAAAGTTTAAGATGCGTAAGGCTCGATTAAGAGAAAGAATTAAAAAATTAATGAAAAATAAATTAAATTAAAAATCATGATAATTATTTTATGAGATAGGTAAAAATGTATATATACTTTCATTATGTAAAATATACATAGAAAATACAAATATAACAAGATACATGAAGTGGTAAATATAATTTTTGTAAAAATAAATAAATAGTTGTCAAAATATAAGATGTGTATTTATTTGCACAAACTTGATCAAAAAATAAAGTCTAATCTAATAAAAATAATTATATAACACAAATATATATCATGTGTAAAGATTGTTATGCAATGTATTATATTTACATACATAAATAGAGTAAGTAATACAAAAAAAGAGAGATAAAAAGATTATTGTGGTTATTTTGGTCTTTTACTCATCAAAACTAACGGTGTTCATAGAAAATTAACGGCAAAGAGAAAACGGTGTAATAATTTTAAAAGTACGAAAGATGAGTGTATTTTTTAAAATTTGAGGGAAGATCCTTGTAATTGTTATAAATCTCAGCCGATATCAGTGCATTTTACCCTTTTTACTTTATATCTACTAAACAAACCTTGGGCAGGATGGGACGGGACGACTGGTGTTGAGTTGTGCAATCAAGGAAGCACTCAAAGTTTGATTGCATTGAGCCTTTGTAGAGAATATTTTGGGGGGAGAGAGAGATTTCTTTGGTTCTCCCTCAAAACCCTAGGAAAAGAGGAAGCCCAAATAACAGAGGAAAAACGAGGAGAGAGAGAGATGGGATGGGGGGAGAAACTATCGGGATTTCCTTTCATTTTTACTGTATATCTACTCTCACTTTGTAATTTTCACTTTCAATTTTAACATTTTAATTTTTACACATTATGTTAATTTTTAATTATTCTTTTGTGTTAATAAAAATTATTAAATAATTAATAAAATAGTCATGTGAGTTGTACAAGACCTAATTAGGGATAGGATCAATCAAATTTCTTCAACTCTTTTTCTTATAAATACCTCAACAAATTAATTAGAAAAAACAAATTCTAATTTTGTCGTGGAAAGAAATATAATAATCTCTTTCTTCCCCTTCTCAGTGTCATGAGTGGGATAAGGAGTTGATAGATCATTTCTTTCTATAGGTTTGACTTAGACAACAATGTGATCAAATTTCATCGAATCTCAACGCTTTGTCAATTTTATTTAACTTAGACTTGATTCGGATTTTTTTGATTCAAAATGGTTGAACGATAGAACAACCTCTGGATCGATTGATCGATCAACCAAATATAATGGAATAAAATAGGCCACAAAGAATGGAACTCGATTGATCGAAAGGAAAGGCAAGCAAAGGGATCAATTATTGCTTGATAGAATACAGGATGTCCATCGCGGACTCTGACTAACTCGACAAGTCCACTTATAGATGAATAGCAAGTGGGTAATTCTCAGCAAAAAGATAATTACTCACGTTTGATTGAATTCTTATAAGTAATAAAGAAATATAATAATGGCATCTGAGAATTGATTGAACTTTAACCTAGGAGTATTGAGGTTTTGTTGACAATTTTCTCTTCATTTGACATCATCAATTTTATATAGAAAATGAGAGCATTTATTTGTTGTCAATTCCTTCCATATGCACACCTTGCAACTCAAACTCTCTTCTCCTATAAATATGGCCCTCATCACCCTCATTTTGGCATCACAAGTGGAAATTCGAAGTAAAGAGAGGGTAAGAGAGATAAAAAAAATCAGTTTACAATAAAGAGAGTGGGAAAGGAGGAAAACCCAATTCAAGTCAATTCTTTCAATTCAACTCATTTCCCTTCCAATTCAAGTCTCCTTTTCACTCATTCAAGGTAATTAAACATTTCCCTTATTTCAATTTGTGTTATAGACCCATAATTGTGCTTCATAAAGCGAAAAAATCAAATCCAGTTATGAGTTTTTGGAGCAGACGACCTATTCATCTGGATGAACCTTCATCCCATCCAGATGATCAACTTCCTCTCCGTATAATTTTTACACTGAAAAATCATTGACCCATCCGGGTGCCTTGTTCTTCCATTTGGATGCTTTGTTCCCCCATCTGGATGGATCTCTCCACTGACTCACAAAATACCATGAACCTTAGTAATCCATCCGGATGACTCAAGATTCCATCGGGATGACCTTGTGCAACCCATCCATATGACTTTGCATATTCATCCTGACTGGTCGCCATCTCACACTTCTAGAAGTCGACTCTCAAGGTCGGCAGAATGCTGTTACTTGACTCCCATAGCGTGGAGGATCACGAAGTGGCCTGTGTCTTGGCCCATTCAGTACTTTTTTGTCGCGAGATGCTAAAATTCGGTTCGGTCGACCAAGATAAAGTCGCTCTACCTTAAGGCCCTTCAATGCCCTTTTGGTAAGTACTTCTTAGTTCGGTCCTTATTTCATTGAGAAGAGCTAATGCTTATTTTCTTCTCAAACTATGCAAACCTGTTTGTGTTGGTGTTGCACCAAGTGCCAAAACATGGGTGTTTTGTATCCATTGACCAAAGACGAGTTGTAATTATATAGTGAAAACTTTTTGAGATGATGCACTTGACAAGGAAGTCGGTCACCAAGTTTTAGGTAAAGAAGTGGCATCGAAAAGAGCTGTAGGACTAGACCAATGCCCAGAAGAAGGACTTGGAGTCTCTTTCAGACAAGAACGTCGAACTTGAGGCAGCTGGTGAGGAGATGAAGAAGAAAATTGCAGCCTTGAAGGAGGAGAGAAAGACTCATGCAATTAAAGCCTAGAAAAAAGTCTATGATAAGACCGATGAGGATTACGCAAAGGAGTTGGGCGAGGTGAAGGATGTGATCTACCATAAGGGGTGGGTTGACGCGCTTACAACTGTCCATACTCTGATTGACTCTCTGCTCCTTACTGATCTATCCTATTTCCCAATTGGTGCTTGTTCTAGTTAAGCACAACCTTCTACACCTGTCAACACCTTTATTGACACTCCTATCGATGCATAAGACTTGTCGATCGAGGACCTTACTCTGAAATTTTCATTTTTGCCGATTTATTTGTTTGATGTTTTACATGTCGGCACTAAACTCTTCATGGCATCATATCGGCCCAAAAGTTGTGGTGTTTTTGTTTTCATGTGTCATAGCATTTATTTTTTTATGCTTTCCTTGTCAGATGCTTGTCTCATATAGTACCTTCGCCTTCGTGTCGACATGTGGAATTGTTTTTTGAGTAAAGAGTTCCAGTCTGGGCATCTTCACTACTGCTTTATGATTTCGTTTGTACTATTTTTTTTGCACCCACTGAGAGTTTGACATATGGACTTTTCTCCTAAGTCTCAGTACAATATACCACCAAGGCAAATATCGGCAAATTCATCTTGATACCACCAAAATACATTCGGCAAATTCCACTGGAAATGCTTTTCAGCAAAACATTGGATGACTAATTTCCAAATGAGGGAATCTAATCCGTCACCGAGCTTTCCCTCGGGCATGATTTTTTTCAGTCAATCCCCTTACACGATTTCTTCAATCAAAGCTCCCCTTGCTCTAGGGGCAGAAGGCCCCATCGGATCCTTACCATTAGCCTAGTTGTCCTAACTTCTCTCATCAATGAATATCTTGCCATCATAATGATCAGAAAAAATAGATTTGTGTCCCTAACAAAGTTGTGGGGTTGCGAAGATCTACTAATCTGATCTTATCCATCTTTGAGATCCGAGTTGCTCATGTAGAATGTGCAGGGAACAAGTAATTAGTGACACCCAGTCGTTTTCAGTTGGAAGCCACTCTAATGCTTAAGTTAGAATGTGTGGGACGAAAGACAATAGTGATTGTACTTGTAATTACTATCGTACCTGATTCTGCCTTGTGATCCCCTATTTTAAGCCTTCAAGTATTCTAGTATGGTAAGTAAATAACACGGAATCCTTTCCCAAATCGTGCATTGTCAAATTTGGTCATTTCTTTGCAGTACAAGAGTTTTCTAAATAGGAACATTCTCAAAATCTTGTACTTTCCTATTCAGGATACCCTCCAATTATAGAAGATTTTGACCACACAATCGAATGGCAAGTCAGCTGCTCGGCATGGCAACGACCCATACGCCAAGCCCCATCTCCTGAGTCAAGCACCCTTCGATTCGTTCGAGAGTATGACATGGCGACGACCCATGTTACCGACACAGACCAATCTATGCTAGACCTCCAACAAAGACTTCGGTCCATTAATATATTAGTTATGGAGCTTATACCAGTATTTGGGTTACTATTGGGCATTTTGTAATCTATACTATATAGCATTGTATCATGACTTTTCGTGAGAGTCGTCCTGAACGTGACAAGTGGCGGAACACGTGTTAGAAATTAAATTGACAAATAATGTAAATATTAGTTGAATGATTATCCGTAGCAAATTAAATTAAATTCAAATCAATACTTTTTTTTTAATCAAATGATAATCTGTGAAGACCCGCCCTATTTTAATGTTTAAAAATGTGTTACGGTGGAAAAAAAATAAGTATTGATACGGGTTGGACAAGAT
>JABCMJ010034580.1:285-12832 GCA_014822125.1 Arbutus unedo | reverse complement strand
AACATACAGAAATTAGAGTAGTATTTTGATTTACCTTGCGGACATCAGCACTTTGGTTTCCAAATGCATCAAAAAGGGCAGGCAAGAATGATGGTAACTGAGCCATCAGTTCTTCTTGGGAGAACCGGCCAACAAGCTGAATACCGAAACATATAGACATAACAAATTGTTGTCAATTGAAAATGCTTTCCAAAGCCAGACACAAAAAAAAACATTATCAATGCCAGATAGCAGCCAACTATTATCCAACTATGCGCCAAAGGTGCACCAAAAATGTCTGAATGATTTTCAAGTTTAATTTCCAAGTTCAGACATTTAGTAACAAAAACAATTATTGCCTTTCCAGAAGGGAAAAAACGGACAACAATATAGACTTGAGAAACCACGAAGGGCCACAATAGTCTTAGAAAACGTAGAAACTTGAAATTTTCTACAAGATAACATCATTTAAGGACAAAAACAGCAGAGTTCATGCATACAAAATTAGTTTCCCAAGCACCAACCAAACATTTTATTAAGCACGGAATATCAACAGAAAGATAATACATTATCTCCAAAACCAAATTATCCACAACCAACAAATTGACTTCTGACCAAATTAGTACCTTTGTTAAACAATTTATGCAAATAATCAGAGTTTTCTCATCTTCAATCACCAACAAAGGGATGATAAACTGCAATCAAAGAAAATGAGAATACTATAAATAAATACATGCTGAAACTGAGGTCTAAACCAAGCACATTAAAATATCTTGGAATTTTCAGTATGCAAATCGAAATTTCATCACTTACACTAAGACATCTGAAGGGATCATACTGAGACAGCACAAGAGTTAAACACTGCTCTGCTTCATTTGCAACCTGAAACGGAAGCTGAATGCCATGAGAATGAAAACAGAAGTGACAACATAAATGGAGTACTTCAGCTTAAGGACATTACTTTCGGTAGAATATCTGTTGTAATGTGGAGCAGTTTTCCAATTAAAATCTCAACAGAGTCCTCCATAGAATCTTTCTGGAAACAAAACACAAACATCATAAGATGAAATCATGAAACTAAGGAAAAGAAACTTGTGTAATGTGATATGTTAGGCCGCAGCTCACACCCCTCTCGGCTAAAAACAAAGAAACTTGAGTTTCTTTTCCTTAGTTTGTTTGTTTTTAGCTGAGAGGTGTGAGTTGCTGGGTATGGAATCAAAAACTCAGTGAACCAGACATGCACAAGCAGAAACATACTTAAAATCAAGAGGAGAAAGTTATTGAGCAGACCTGGTTCCTTAGCATTTCAAATATCAATGAAAGAGCAAGTTCCCGAATTGATGATTCTGAGTCATCCAACACTTCAAGAACATTTGTCAAAATCTGATTGAAGTACTGCAAATAAACCAGAATTTGCATGTCATATGAATTATGATAATAATGTAGAAGTACATAATATGCAACTTTGAGTGAGAATATAGTTCCACTTTGACTAGCTAATGTTTTGGTAAGATAAAATTATTGCTTCCAGTTTGTTCTTGCGGACTCTGGCCCAGAATTGGTTGATTTAACCAGAGGCAACCAATATGAAACATCTTTTAGTAGCAAAAAGTGGCTGAGGAGGCCAAAAAAGGGGTATATATATACTTAAGGTGAATAAAAAAACTAAGATGCCTCAAGGGATAACATCTACGGTTTGAATACTAAGTATCGGAATAATGCAAATCAATATTCATTTATCTCATCAAGGATCTTATTTGCCCAGAGGAGAAAGACATCCATAATATAAAATAGAGACAAACATAAGAACATTATATTGTTTGTATAGCACTGCATGTGCTTCATGAACTCCAAATATATCCATCGACTATTTCTTCTCTCTTTTTTCATCTTGATTAGCAGTAATCTCAGATCATGAGAGATATCTGCCCTCAATAGGCTGATGACCTATAGCCTCAACAAAGTTCATAAACCCTTTCACAACAAGCTCTTCACAGGGCCATGGGACATGAAGCTAATCACAACACCATAAAACACCAAAGGCTAAATGGCACCCATTGAATAGATGGAAAAATGGTCCAAGTGTGACAAACACAGCTAGATTATAGGCAACAACCCTTGTATATTCATCATGCAAGGTTTCCACCAATATTTACTGAGTTATATCGTGAAGATTTTAAATTAGATATTCAACAAAACTGTGTATCCAAAACGCTGGCTGACATTAGACGTCCATAAACCTCTGTTACGAAACAGCTAACTATTATACTAGTGAACACTTCAGAAGAATCAAGAGCTGAAAATGGTTAAAGAAGGACGAACAAATATAGGATCTACACCTTTGTCCAACACAACATGAAAATGCACCTTTTTTCTTTTCTCTTTTTCCCCTTTTATATGTTCGCGTGTGTGAGAGAAAATTTATACATAATCGATATAAAGACACTTATCATACCTTGGTCCAAATGGATTGATCATTTTCAACAGAAACTGCAACTAACTGCTGAAGTGCATCGTGCTTGCTAGCAGTTGAGCTTCCATCATTCCCATTGCAAATCTATCCAAAAAGTACGAAAAAAGAAGGGGCAGGAGAGTGTTCCGTGTCAGTTGTACAACACTAAGTGGATGAGAAATGAACTCAGCCCACAATAGTATAACGCAAAATGCTGACTATGAAGAACTCACCAGGTGAAGAACTTGAGGAATGCTCACACTGGTGGCCGGAGCAGAATTAAGCTTCAAAGTGGCAAGTTTTGAATGATCAAGGTCCAATTCAGGCAGATCATCGTTATCATGCCTAATGCCTGCAGTGACCCCCATGTGGTCAGAGCTCACCAGTCCATTCATGTCCAAACGTGGTGTGGAAGAAGCCTCAATCTTTATGCCACTGTCCATACTACTAGCCACGCAGTTCAGATCCTTGGTTTTGGAACTATGGACCTCAATGTTGACACCATTTCCAGGACTAGAATATGAGTACTCTTGGATTTCATCAGATGGAAGCTGACCAATGGAACCTGTGACCAGCATTGACTCTTGTTCAGAACCCCATTTCCTGCCACCAATGTTATCAACTGAACCAGCAGAGTACCTTCCAAAGGCGTGGTTTTTTCTTGACACTCCAATATATCCTTCTTCCGAAAATGTTCCAACAACATCAGAAGGATCGTAGGAGGACTTGGTACGCGTTCTCTCTTTCTTGTTCTGCATGAAGTTCATCAAGTCCACTTCTATACGAGGAGTAAACTGTTTGAGGACACGTCTCAAGGAATTCTGTTCTTCAACAGATAAACTAAGAACAAAATTCAGGACTGCTATTGAGTCGTAATGGGAGTAAACCGATATAATGCATGAAACTGCTGCTTCCTTGAGTTTTGTGTTCTTATCATGGACCAAGGGTGTCAATTTAGCAAGCCATAACTTTAGGATGCCACTATTACCAAAGCCTTCAGAGTTAATCGCATGCTTGTTAAAGGAACTTATGGCAAACTCAATGACGGCCAATTTTGCCTTTGGTGACCGTTGTTCATCCAGTGAACGAAGCAAAGCTGGTAAAAGAGAATCTATACCGTAAGTTTTGCTGACAATTTCCAGGGTTGTTGAGGAAGGTTGCCTCACTAATTCCTTTGGGTCAATTAAACGAGAGAAAACATGAGGTAAGATCCTCTCCATACAACTTTCAAATTGCTTTCTGCAAGCAGGAATAATTTCTGAAAGTGTTGAGAGAGCTGCCTGGGCAACTTTATGGTGGGGATCATCCAAGTGCTGGAAAAACAACTTCATTACCTTCTCAAAATTTTGTGTAACCTCTTGAATGCCTTTTGGGCCTTGCTGCAACAAAGAATGCAGATAATTAAATGCAGCAACTCTAGCTTTCCAGTCTGAACTAGGGTTGAGTCCCTCACTCAGAGCATCATTGAGAGAAACTGGAACATCCACAAAGATTGACATATCCCCAAGTGAAAGTTGGCTATCATCAAAACTCCTCCTCCTGCTTGCAGACATTCGTCCAACAGCATTCTTTCTCAAAAGTGGCCTTTGAAAATTGGGAACATAATTATTCTGTGATTCCCTTGAATTTGAATCATTATGCGGGTTGTCAAAGTATTGCTTCTCGGCGTGCATATTCATAAATCGCCGACCCTCCCTATAATCACTGTTTTCTTCTTTGGAACCTCTTTCTTGTAGTTTTTCAGATGCTCCTTTAGCTGAGTAAGATGAAAGAGCTGATAGAGGCTCAGCTCCTACTGTACTACAATATGATAGTTTACTTGGATCTTTGGAAGCCTGAATCTGAGTGATGATGTCAGACATACCCAGGCCACTATTGCGGTTATTACCTTTAGACATACCAAATGTAGTTGCATCAACCCCAAAAGATGTGGTTAGATTATGTGAAGCGGGGACAGCAAGAGGGTATGGTGGATCACGAGATGATGGAGGGTCAACTCCTGCACTAGCGGCAAAAATAGAAATAATAAGCCATTCACCAGCGATTTAGAAGATAAATACAGTCACAACTATATAAACATCCAGACAACTCACCATAAAATCAATGGACGAGTTTAAACCACAAAAAGTAACGAAAAACCCAATTCACTGTGAAAGTTATTACATACCTAGATCCAAACTAGATGATCTGAGAGTTGAAGAAACATGTTTCTCAGATGAATCTAACCCTCTAAGCATGCTTTCAATGGCTGTAACCTTCTGTTTGCTCGAATGCAGCACACTTTCCAGGCTTCGATCCGTACCTTTACCGACTGCCTTTGACTGTGATAACAGTAACCCAGAAGAAGGAGATGTACCTGAGGCCAAACTTGAAGTTTTGTCCATTGCAACTATTGCTGAAGTTCCATATCCAGGTAGGTTTGAAGGGGCGGATGTTTGTGGGGTTAAAGAAATCTGTGAACTTCTCTCACGAATGGAAGGAGAAGCATGTCTTCTGTGTATAGTCCCATTCTCTTCATTTATTATCTACACAACAATGAAACTATAGTTAGTCAAATTCTGACAATAATATAATGATATTTTTCTGTTCTTTCACACAGGATGGGGGGGCCTAAAGGATACACTATTTGAATGAGCAGAATATGCGTACTCTTTGAATAACGGGATCAAAGGACAAAAAAAGCCTCCGGGAACGCTCTGGCCAAGTTTTTGCAAACATTCTGTAGCAAGTTCTTGCAGTCGCTCTTACCTGTGGAAGTTAACATGTCAAGTACTTATTGGGTAAACCTTGAAGACATAACCACCGAGAAAGGGCAGGGTTCTTGAAAGCACATGCAAACAAACAACATGCAGATTTATCTGCCAAATAAGCTGAGCAACATGAAATCTTGCTAGCTTAAAAGCCATCTTCGAAAATACTAAAAAATTGTATAGCAACTAAGAAAATGGGAAATGCGCAAAAGATGGATTACTGTAAATGCTTTATATGACATGCAGCCAAATTCGACCCCAAGGCTATTTGTCGCCCAGACGTAGCAGGTCAGGGGTGCATTCAATCTCTCAATGAAAAATTACACCCAAAATTCAACAGAAACAATAGGAAATCAGCTCATTTATCAAGGTGCACCCACTATTCTCCACTTCCCCTCTTCACACATCTTCCAAAATAAAACCATTTGGATTGCTTATCTTTACCACTATTAATGATATCATGTGTCATGTGGATAAGTTAAGATGTCATAAATTGAGAAAGCTTCAGGGCAGGTAGTGAAGGTTGTTTCTTCACAAGCTCAAATGGCCTTGAGGAGTCAGGAACCAGGATCAGCATCTTTGGCCATAACTAGGTATTGTAAAATCTAGTCCATCTACAATATCGTGATTTGAGTTTTTTTTCTTTGCATAGTCCAGCCACAAAAGGGATGCAACCCATGCTCCAAGCACAAATAAGAGCTCCAAATTTTTAAGACAGGTAACATGCCCTTATGTGCTAGAAACATGTCTTGTCCATGCATCACCTGAAAAAGGAAACAATCTCAAACATCAAATACCTCACTCATTGCATCTGCAACACAACACTTTATAAGCTCTTCATAGAGATCAGCTGCTCGTTGTATTTCAGGTTCATCAGCCCAATATTCTAATATCAAAAGGGCATACTCACAACACCTGCAACAGAGGATGTAACATTACATTCGCTCAAATAATGAACCAAACAGGCGTACTACATACACGAAGCAGAACCATACCTTGCACGAAGTATAGCATTGCGGTCATTCTTTGCAGAATCAGCTATTCGTGGAAGTACACGGGCAACTTTGCAATTACGCAACATCTACAAAGTCAAGTAAGTTACAAACAAAGGAACAACATCCATAAATAACGAAAGTACCAAAACTTTTAGCATGTCAAACCATACCGTTTTAATGCAGTTATCTGCAGACTCTGCAATTACAAGTACAGTTATCACAACAAGCTTGAAAAGGACCTGGGGCTCAAATCGCAATCAGAAGAATGTATGAGCATATCAAGAACCAAAAAAGAGCAGGCAAAAAAGAATAGTTACCGGGATGAACACTTCAGCACAAGCTTCAAAATCTCCCAACAGCTCTTTAGATAAGAAGTTCAACAAGTGGCAAGCCTAGCAAAACAGATTAAAACAACTTAAGGCAGGCTACAAGTTTGGAGATTAAACAAATATAAAATGACACATACTTCTCCACTGTTTAACAAATTCGGTAAATAATAGACCACATTTGGACACATGTCCAATATGTTTTGGTGTGTGCCTGACACTGGTGGAATACACCCTAGTAGCTGCGTCAAACACCCTGTAGGTAGTTAATAAATTTGCATCCTTTATCAATTCCGCCAAAACAGATCGCTGGATCTAGAGTTTAGGAACCCAAGACTCTTTTAACTTTCATTCAACAGCAAAGTGAAGCATCAACGGAAGTGATAGGCAGTGTGCTTATATTTTGAATCAAACTGGAGCTGGCAACAAAAAGAAGAAAAGAAACATATCTGCTGTTGTCGATTATTATATAGGTCCTCGTCATAATAAAACACACAGCTGCACCTTTAAGTAAAAGAAATAAACTCAAACGAGGAGAAGAATCCTTGCTAAAATAATTTTGGAAGTTCAGGAAAGTGTGCCATACCTGCTTCACTATGCTAGATCTTCGATCAGACAACTGTGCACTTAGGGGGCCAACAAGTTGTTTCAGAAGTCCCCTGAAACACGGGTAATCAGCTGCACCTGACATAATGGAAGAGAAAACCAACCGATAAGTCAGTATACCTTCCTCAAGAGAACACAATAGTACTGAGAGACCGAAGTGTATTAGTTGGCCCATGCAATCTTTTAGGAAACAAATGGAACCAGGAATCCCGTCATCAACCAACATGAAAATTATTCAATGATACTTCTTTGAGGAAAAAAGGACAGTACAAATGAAGATAAATACATAGATTTGCAATGGTTGGAAAATGTGGACAACATTAACAAGGAAAAGAGATGCAGTCCATGCAGAAGACCTTCTTATTGTTTCATTCTGCAACCAGTTCACTTCAAAAATCAAATAAATCAGCACAATTGGCTCTGTAAATTTACTATCTTTTCAAATTTTACAATTCCTTATTTCCATACTTTAAAATTACATCCTGTTCTATGCTTGCACAAAATTTCAAGAACCCACTTATTGCGTTCGAAGGTTTTATATTACTCAATCCAAAATTGAATCGTTCAGTTTTCTGCAACCACATGGACCTAAGTGTTTTGTGATAAACTTTGCAAAGCTGAAGCCCATTTCAGTGTGTCCTCCTCCTCTCTTCCCCTTCTCCTCCACCTCTCCACAAATCACAAAACACTGTTCATGAGGGGCTTTACTCCACTTTCTTAAAAATTCAGTATCTGCCTTCTGAAATAAGACTTTATGCCTGTCATCTACAAACCCCAGAAAATTTCTTATACCAGTGAGAACTGTAAACTTAAAAGCTTTTATTATTTCATAAATGGACTGTGGTATTTATGGGATTATTTTTCGTCCTTGTATGAATTTTTTTTTGCAATTTTTCGTCTTTAGTCAACTTTTTGTGGTTTATTGGTTCATCTCGACAAGAGTTTTCAGAAAAATTATAAATAATGGGTTTTTTTAGCTTATTCATCGTTTTAGTGACATTTTTTTAACTTTTGAACATAATTTTATACTTTTTAGATTCCATTCGTCAAGACAGACCAATAATCCACAAAACATTAAGGCCAAAACAACAAATGCAAAAAAAAATTGAATAAAGACAAAAAATAAATTAGGCCAAATCAGGCCAAATGTTTTTCCTTGATACATAAAAAAACCAAATCAAATCTCCCAACCACTTGAGTAATTATTTCAACTCTTTTTAATTCACAACTTAAAATTATTATTTTGAATAACAAGTTTCCCTTTTAGCACACAGCAATTTCAAAATATTTTCAAGGAAATAATCAGATTGTGAAAAAGTTTATTCACGGGGAAGGAAAGGCAACAAACCTCCAATAACGAGACCTTCAACTTTTTGCATGGCTCCAATGCGGAGAGACCAATCTTTCTCAGGTACGAGAGTTGAAGCAATTTTTTCAACTTCCCTTATAAGCTCCTTCTCGGAGTAAACTTTAACAGGATCAACCGGTTTTTCAGTGATATCACTGTCTCCTGCGCATGACATGGAACGAACCAAAGTGAACCCCAATAATGTCCACCCTCGCAGCAGCACCAATCATCACTTCATTATACACCAAACTTTTTCTAAATGTGGGGTAATCAATTATACATGTAACACCAACTTATGTTCTCTTCCATTTATTATTCAACTCCAAGATGTTAACTTTATCATCATCTGACAAAACTAACCAAGATCTTGTATTCATGCATTTACGAAGTAACTACATAAATCACTGGCCAAACGAGGAAAATACTACCCCAATACAATGGGTTACCATGCATTCAGCAATTAATGCCTCATGCCAAGTAAGAATTTCCCAGTGTGTCAAACTATTATGAAAATATCTACAAAGCTATGGGTAAACACACAAACCTCCAAAGAGAGACACCTCACGTGTGGAACTCTTGGCCTTTGGACTACCCCTTTTGGGATTCAGGCTGGCAAGTTTAGTCTCAACAGCAGTGTAATTACTTGCAAGTCCATCTGAAGTGTGAACGTTTGGTTCAATCCTCTCTAGCCTGGCATTAATGTCTTTCAGCTGCAGTTTAATACCATATTAGAAAAGATGGCTGAGTGATAGTATTAAGAGGATAAGGCTCGAGTTTTGTTGTAAACTAGAGATCATCTAGATATGAAACTATAACAATTATAGGAAAAAAATCTGTTCACGGCAGTTTTAGGCACTTGGAAATATAGGAAGGTGATGGCAGAGTACAATAAAATTTCTTCCAGTTATTACTCACAACTGAAGCAGGGAGATGATTACGCTGAAGTTCATCGCGGAATTGAGGCCCAACTTGAGTGTACATCTCCTGAAAAAGAAACAAGAGTCATATTAACGTGAGAGCGTGAATTTGTTTATCTAACCAAACTAGAACATTTGAACAGAAGGGTCGATTTCTCCTTGCGGATATGGGTTTCTCCTCCTCCCATAAAGGGGATTCCGTCGTTAATTATTCTAGATATTGGAAGGAGGTGCGCAATCTTAGTCAGAGGCTTAGTCTAGCTTTGCTTTTTTCTATTGCCTTCTTTAGCAGTGGACTTCTGTCCCCACCTTCTCTTGTACTCTTTTTTACCTATCATCAGCTAATGTCATACCCAAGAAGAACACATTCAGATCTACTGGATCTAAATGGGAGACCATAAAAACCATTTCGCATTAGTTTCACAAACCTCAATGCATGCTATCGCCGCTTCCCGTACACCATGATTAGAATCATTCAACATCTGCAGAATCTGATAATCAAAAAGGAAAAAGGTGAGTAGCTCTCTGCTGAATAAAGTCAAATAACTGAATATCAAAATTTCCTGCTTCAAACTCAGAATATCGTAAATGATCATACAGGAGGAAGAATAGCGCGTTGAAGAGGGAGCTCGGTTGATGCAAAAAGACCAATTGCTGATGTTACAGTTCGTGCATACTCTTCCCGCACCCTCCAGCTTTTGTGAGTCCAAGCATAAGACCCTGCTCTCTCAACGATGATCGTTGGTGAAGAAACCTGCCACAAAGAATCATAAAATACACTTATAGCCCATTTTCCCAGTTCTTCCATACATGTCAATTAAAGACGAAATAAGTCTAATTTAGCATCAGGGTAACATGAGAGATACCAAGAGCAAAAAAATGTTGGTGGCACAGAATCAGTCTTAACACAAAATGTGATGCGCATCATCGATATCAAATTTGAAAAAGAAATTCCAAAATATACTAAGATAGGAGCTGGAGAATGTCTAACCTTCAACCCTCATGAAGCTAGTCTACAAATCTAACTAACCAGCAATTCTGGTGCTGGTGCTCCTTTTTTCCTTCTTTTTCCTGGGGGACTCAGAGACCAGACTTAATTCAAGAATTCCAGAAAAGATGTTCAAATTTTCACCACAGTGGAAAGAACTCTGTCATCCCCAGATTCCACAGTTGCATACAACTTAACTACTGTTTATGTGCCAATTTCCCAAAATCCGTAGGCTTTGCAATAAACGTTATTAATCTAACAGTGGTATCTGAATAGTACAATTGTGAAGGTGTGAGGGAGGCAACAAACCGGCACAAAAATTGTTGCTTAGAGAAATAAAAAATGCAACACAAAAAGAGCTTTTAACTTCAGAATTCACTAACGTTTAAAGATTTCAGGCACGGTCCCATAAAGAAAAATAAAGTTGTAGTCTCTGGAACCCTAATTATTTGGACACAGGGAACCCCCTAAAAGATGAGTAAAGACAAAGAATCAGGATCATTACCCAAAAGCAAACAAAAAATTTGGTTAACTTCATATCATATGCACTGAGCATAAATTCTGCTTATTGCGCGTCTTAGAGCAGACTTAAAACCTTATGTGCTTTTAAAAGAATGCTGCTGGTCTAATAATAGTGCTGTTTCTTAATTCCTGTAAGAATAGGCCATAAAACACAAAAGCCAAACATGACATAGACTACATATGCAAACAAGGATACAGCTAGACAAACTCACAAACATAATATGAAACACCAAAAGCATCTACTGCCTGAAAATAAAAGCATAAAAATTGCCCCCAAAGTCTATGGATGATCAATAAGTTGAATTCAATGTATAGGACTTGATTACAAACTTAAAGTTCAGCAGATTAATTCGACATAGATTCTTTAGTTGAATTCAGTGCAATGCATAACAACTGGATTTTCCAAACAGCGTAACCCCGGAAAAAAATACAAAGCAAACTAAATAAGTGGCCTAACTGCACTCGTTGAAATCCAAATGGGATACACATTATCAGTCCTGCAAAGAATGTAAAACTGCTTAAGCTTTGCCAAACACTGCCCGGACTACATGCATAAACCACTGCCAAAACAGACAGGACGTATCACTAGTTAACGAGCTTTTGATAATTGCAATTCAAAATTTAACTGACATATGTGAAAAGGACAGAACATTGAGACAAAAAAAATGGAAAAAGTCAATTGTTCACAACCACTCAACATAATGCAATTTAGTCCAAATGACAATACTTAAATCATATAGAAATTTCTATATCATCGTCTAAATGGGAATTTGAGAGCTGTATCACAACGGATGCGAAAAAACTATCTAAAGGAGTGATTTGAAATCCATAATAATAAGAATCGTAACTATGTAACGATGGGAATAAAGACATCTCTTCTACTTGTAATCCCGTTTCCACAAGCCACTTACTAATACTCAAGCTCTTATATGATGTTCAAGCTAAACATCAAATTCCTCCATAAGGGTAAGAGGTGTGTACCTCCATGAGAGTGAGCAAAAGGCGCCTGGCGGAATCGCGAACCGGCTGTTTGGCATCACCTAATCGCTCAACAGTGGCAGGAACTAGTGCATTGAAGTGAAGCTTAAAGTGGTCGCCGGATAGAACAGCGGCGGAGGCGAGACATTGTAGGGCCCCCTGAGAAACCTTAAAATTGTTGTCTTTCAAGAGATCCAAACAGCAGTCTACGAGCGAAGTGACCTCCGAAGACGAGAGGCTCTTCCTGGAAGCTTCTAGAAGTTGGTGGAGCCGCTCCACGCCTGCCATTCTCTCCTTCGTGTCCTTGGCTCGCGCCATCTCCAGCACCTCCTCCATTGCTGCAATTCAACTGAATTTAGATTTCGTCTGTTTGGATCTGGTGGAATTTGGGTTGGATCAGCTGTGAACTCAGCGGGTGGAATTTCTGAATTTGAAAAGGTGGTGTTGGTGGAGAACAGTAACTGCAGAGAGAGAGAGTGAGAAAGATGAAAGCGAACTCTGTGTGTTTGTGTGTGAGAGAGAGAGAGAGAGAGAGACCTTTTCCCTAAATTGACGGAGGGGAGATGATTTATCTATCTGGTTATTGGGTCATTTGCGGAAATTTACCAGATCATTGAACGTAATATACAAGCTGTACCCCTGTGTTTTGAAAAAAAAAAAAAAAAAAAAATTCTGAACAGGAAAAA
>JABCMJ010034579.1:0-10561 GCA_014822125.1 Arbutus unedo | reverse complement strand
GTTGAAATCGAGGTGGGATGGGCCTTATATCATTACTCATGTTTTCCCCCACGATGTGATTGAAATCCAGAATCCACGTGATCGACGAATTTCTACAGATAATGGCCAACGTTTAAAACCATATGTGGATGGCCTTGTTGGGGGGGGGGGGGGGGGGGGGGGTNGGGGGGGGTTGGATACATACAGTTGATCGACCTTGAATACCCCATTGAGTGAGCTTTAAATGAAGTCTAGGAGACTATAAATTCATGGAGTTTAAGATACCTCCAGTGTTTGCCATACTCGAACGGTTGTTGTTGGTCTAGTATAGCCACCTAGTTTGAGCTATGTATGTAGTAACTAGGAGGTTGGGTTTGATGGTAGGAGCGTCGTTAGCAATGAGAAATCTGTCTGAACCATCTAACTTTAATGTCTAACTCCATGGAGATTGCTTTACAAACGGAGTGGTGGGTAAGGAGTCTGACAACCTCAGAGGGAGTGATAGCCTATTAGATGATGACATCACTTCTCAAGATATCGTTGAGTCTTATGCAGACTATCCTTCTAACAGATAGGGAACCACAGTCTTTGGTCAGGGAGAAAAATAGTATTTGTGTCCTTCGCGTGAAGAAAGTGGCTGATAGCTTATTATTTTTATTTCCTTATTTTGTTTTATATTTTTATTTATTTATTTCCTATACTTTGTATTTTGTTGGACTAACATGCAGGTAATATTGTTCAAGTTGGAGAGTGTCTTCCTCCATTTTTTGGCTTGTTGTTGTCCGCCCCATGAGGTGATATTATTCCTTCTCTTCTTTCACTTGTCTTACTTTATAGTACATATGGCCAATGAGGGCATTGTTTGGTTTAAGTTGGGGAGTGTCTATGCGTTTTGTGGTAGTTTATTTATTTTTTCTTTTATTTGCATATTAAAAAAATTGAAAAATTAAAAATTTCAAAAATAGTTTGAATTTTGTGTTTATTATTTAGTCATTTGAGATGATAGATAATATTTGCGAATTTTGGTGCTTGCACATGTTGTTGGCATCTAAGTTCTTTATGCTATTATTTTTTTAGAGTCTTTCATAGTATCTGAGCTCAGAATTTTGCACTTCACGCCTATCTTGCATGCCTATGATTTTTGAGTATTGAGAATGGACTACCTGAAAAACGTGATGAACAATTGTGGATACTATCCTTCAGTGAGTTTAGAGCTATTATTACTCTGGAGGGATATGAACACAATTACTCTTGAAATATCTTTGAAAATAAAAATTGGTTGTTGATTAAAGTCTCATTGTTCTTTGCATATTTGTTGAATGCTAGAATTGACAAGTAAGCCACATTGCGTCTATTGAAAAAATTAAAAGTCTTGTTGACCCTAAAAAAGGATCCTAGGTCATCTTTGTTAATTTGCGCATGCTCATCTCTTTGCGATACACATATTCCTAACTCCCCACTTTGAGCATATTACATGATATACTTGTTCTTTGTTGAACTCCATAGCCAAAATATCTCGAGAATATTATATTTGGTATTGAATGTAAAGTTACCTGCTGAAAGGGGTTTCAAGTTTGAAGTTTGTTCAAAAGAAGAAAATGAATGAGAAGAAAAAATATTACTGTGGAAAGAGTTCAAATACACCCCAGACGAGGGCAAAACATAGTGAAAAATGAAAGTCCGTCATATGGTGCTCATTTACATGGGAAAATATATGATATGATCCCTAAGTACAATGTTAGGAATTTTGGAAGAGAAATCATAATCTACTAGATTCATTAATGTAACTAAAGACAAACAATGGAGCCATTTCTTTCTTCTTTTGTATATTATTTGCAAACGATATTGTTTTAGTTTGCATAACAAGACCACAAGTAAACTTTAGCATAAATGCGTGTAGGTACTTTAGACTGTAATATCTTGGGTTACGTAGGAGCAAATTGTAGCAATTCCCAAAGTGATGAGGAAGGTCCAGTAAAATTTGATAGAGAAGAGATACTTAAGCTTGACCATGTTAATGTACAATGTTAGGTGACATTTAAGGGATCTTAAGCAATGCACCATCCTAGTTGTCTAGTCCAAGATAAGGCCCTTTTATTTTCTTGATCTCTTAAGATCGAATGTATGTGTAGTTTCCTTTTAGAATATATTTCTTTTGGCATGTTAACAAATGATGCATAATTCTTTGCGAGTTTTATATGTGGCCATTTTCTTAGTTTAGCCATTGACTTGACTGCAATTAGTTAGTTTTACTCGCCCAAGTGGCTAAATATTATCATCTGCACAGTTTTAAAATCCTATAAGGTATGGTTTGTGTATCTTTTGCAGGTTAAGGCAACATGTTGTTTGCATGATACCAAAAAGAGAGGAATTTTGAAAGTAGGAGCAAATCCCTGTGAGACACTTCGAATCCAGGGTTCATTCTCGAATCTTCTAGTCAATTCATGTCTCGAACACCCCCATTTCTACAGCCTCACATGTCCATGAAGTAAAATCCCGATACAAGTCTCTTTGGATTTGACATCATGGAGGATTTACCTTCATTGGTTTGCATGGGCTGTGTGAATTGCTATATGTACATCTTGGTGTCCGAGAGTGCCCCTAAGTGTTCAAAATGCAAGAGCATTGATTTTCTTGATGTCTCAGGCCTTAACCACCTAATGAAGAAGAAAGCAAAAAAAAAAAAAAAAATCTAGCTTTCTGGAATGTTAGGGATGCGTCTAATAAGTTTCGTACCAATTAGAATGTTATGGGTTGTGCTTTTAGAGTTTTGTGTAATGAACTTTCTAGCTATTTGGATGTTTATGCATGGGCTGTGCTTGTAAGTATCTATGGGTTGTGTTTGTAAGTATCTATGGGTTGTGTTTGTAAGTGTCTAATTACTCTCTAGCTATTTATATGTTTATGGGTTGTGTTTTTAAGTTTGTGCAATGAACTTGAGGGTCCCTTTTAAGCTATTAAGATGTTCATGGCTTGTGTTTTGTGTTTGTGCAGTAACTTTTTATGTAGTACCTTTCCAACTAGTACACTAGTTATGGAGTGTGTTTTTTGTTTTTTTTGTTTTTTGGGATTCTGCCTTCATAAGTGGCGGAAAGGAGAGTTTTGGGTTGCTCATCGATTGCGTCTATCATGACCGAATCTTTGCTTATTAGAGTTATTCTCATAATTAATTTGTTACCATCTTGGGTTACCGTGCTTACTATTTTGTTGTTTCTATAAATCTCAATGACATACTTTTTGCGGTGGACAAATCTTTGGTAAATACTAAAATTGTGGTTTTCACTTTTTTTTAGGACCTAGCTTTCTTATAAATTCAAGAAAGCAAATAAGTGTCGAGATAGCTTCTCAAGTTTATAACTGACGATTTCACTACATACAGTTATAAGAGAAACAATATGCTAATATTTTTAGGTTTTTGTGAAAAGGAAAAGACAATTTGTCTGTTGTAGATACTCAATTAATATGTCAACCATAAACAAATGCACATGCAAATGCGAAAAAAAAAAATTGTACTTCACTTTTTCGAAGCTAAATTCAAGAGAAAGCTAAATTGTATTCTTTGGGAAAATGGCCCCCAACCTACATAATGGCCGAGCGATTCAGTTGTTTCTTCATAAAAGCTTTAAGAAAGCAATACCTTAATGGCTCTTGTGATGGTGACTGTCTCACCAAAACTCTTGATCTTTTCTTGTCAAACCGTGGACGTGTTATCTAGTTCTCATGATTTCGGTAAAATTTTGAAATATTTTTTCTGGATAAATTGTATGTTATATTGTTTTGTATCATCTCGCATGCATTTGATCATAACCATTTCCAAAGTTAGGGTACCTAGAACTGGATTTAAAAAGTTATTTAGTTAGTGGTTCAACACGTCGCACATGTTATGCACATGTTTCGCACGTGCCCACCACATTAGCCGCTTGATCATCTCCATCGTTCTTTTGTCAATCCAAACAAAGAAATAAAATTACGTACTACTGAAAGTTTTTGATTGTTCACTCTCCATCGTTCTTTTCCCAATCCAAACAAATTAAGAACTAAAATTACCATCAAGTGTTTTTGAATTTTCGTTGTTTTGTAATGTTAATCAGAATTTTTTATTTTACCATTGCATGTAACCATCCTTACTTTGTTAATGTTCCATAGGGTTCAAGAGAAAGCTGATATTTATCCGTTATCATCGTTGTGTTCCTTGGAGCGCCAACGTATGTAGTGGCCGAAATATCCATTTGTTTCTTGAGAAAGATTTAAGGGTGCAATACCTAGTGGTCTTGTGACGGCAGTCTCATAAAAACTCCTCATTTTAATCTTCTAGATATGGGCTAATGTAAGAATCCTTTGTAGTCAAACAGTGGACGTGTTATCTAATTCTCATGATTTCGTTGACATTTTCAAACATTTTTCTTTGATAAATTGTATGTCATTTTATTTTTTATCATCTCCCATGCGTTTAATAATCGCCATTTCCAAAATTTGGGTAATGGTACTGGAGTTAAAAAAGTTATTTAGTTTCATTAATGACTAGTGGTTCATCATGTCACACATGTTTCTGCATGTGTTCCGCTCGTGCCCACCACTTTAGCCGCTTGCCTATCTCTTGAGAAAGGTTTAAGGCAGCAATACCATAGTAGCTCTTGTGACGACGGTCTCGCCAAAACTCCTCATCTTAATCTTCTAGATAAGCTAATGTGAGGATCCTTTCTAGTCAAGCAGTGGAGTGTTATCTATTTCTCATGATTTTGGTAACATTTTCAAACATTTTTCTTTGATAAATTATTTGTTATTTTATTATGTATCATCTTCCATGCATGTGATCATCGCCATTTGAAAATTAGGATACCTGGTACTGTAGTTAGAAAAGTTATTTAGTTTCAATAATTACTAGTGGTGCACACATCACACATCTTTTGCACTTGTTCCTCGCATGCCCACCAGGTTAGCCGCTTAGTCATTTTCGTCATCAAAGTTGCGAGGACCATAACTTCATCGTTCTTTTGTCAATCCAAGCAAAATTTTATTATTCGCTTGATAATATCTCTATCGTCCTTTTACCCGTCCAAACAAAGAAATAAAATTACCATTGAGAGTTTTTGATTGTTTGTTATTTTGTAAAGTTATTCTGGTACACATTTCCTGAAAGATCCTACACATTTTCTAGTTCTCATGATTTCGGTAACATTTTTCTTCGATAAATTATGTGTTATTTTATTTTGTATCATCTCGCATGCATGTGATCATCAAATTTTTTCTGTTTCCATCACGACAATCTTAGAGCTGCAGTTTACAATGTTCGTTTGTCATAAGCTGGATTCATCTGTGTCTCCTATTTGAAAGAAAAAGTAAATCAGATGGAATTAATTGCAAAAATCAACATCATATTAATATGGCTGGACAAAGTTAATATAGTTGTCTATTAATGACAGAGATACAATTTGATTAGATTTTATAGTTTGGTTTCCTAAATTTTCACAAAGTGTTTTTCTCATCATTTTTATTAGTTTGACGTCAATGTTTTTTTCAATTATTTCTTCACATCAATAATAGAAATTTAAAAATATAATCAAAAGCAAGATAAAAAAAACTCATTGCGCGCAAGTGAATTTTTTTAAAGAATTATTTTTTGTTCGTCTTTTCTAAATTGTTTTAACTCGATAATATTGTTATATACCTTTTCGATTTTCTCACTCTTTACTATAATTTTTTTTGTCTTTTTTGGATACTATGAATTTTAGTCCTTTTCACCAAATCTTATGCAGTTTTGAGAAATAGGAGTCCACATTTGCCCTTGATCTATATTTATAGTAATTAAATGAAACTTCATTTAATTACAACTACAAAGGAGACTGATAAATCACTACTAGCCTAGTTAGAATGGATATTTTTCAGAATCTATTCTAATATATAAAGGGCTATATTCATTGGACTTAGAGCCGGGTTAGTCCAACACCTAATGGCTCATCGGGCTTCGGGAAAGGTAGGGTTTACAACTTCTAACCCAAGCCCTATCCATGGAGACTAGGTGGGCCTAGGGTTGGGCCTAGAACTAATCACTCCGTATGCATCGTACTTTGAGATGAAATGACCTAAGAGTTGTTGACAAAGGAAGCCAAATTGCATTTTACAAAATTAAATTTCTACCATGCTCTCTCACTCTATGACAAATACCACTACCATTACTAACCAAATCGAGAGAGAGAGAAATTTAAGTATTTTATATTTTCAAATATAATATTTCTCTAGAGATTATTTTTTTGATTTTTTGAAATAGAAAATTTTCATAAAAAAGAAAGGGATGGGAAAGGACAAAATTTGATAAATATATTAATAATTTTGGTTGTTACATAAGAAAGGTAAAATCTTCTAATTTCTAAACAAATGAATATTTAGCCTTTTCATTGTGTAATATTGTAATTTTGAACATTTTTATTTTACCTAATTTGGCACTTGACTTCATTTTTTCTCAACTCTACATAATTTAGCACTACGATTGAAACTTTTTTACCATAAAGAGTGTATGTTTCACCGTCCAAAACGAATGACGAACTTACAAATCATCACACAATGGCGACAATCTAATTTTTCTAGAAAATGATGCTTTACATGCATTAAACTTTCTCCATCTATCACTTAATATCACTAGACTCCCTAAATCTACCAATCGGCACAATATTCCTCTCGATCTTTTCAAAAGTCACAATGGACTCTTTTTGAATGGACGTTGGTACAGAAGAAGGCGGTGAGAAGTCATGTGGCTCCACACATAACCTTTTATTGTCTTTAATGCCCCTTAAATTGTGTATACCTAAGCTTGCCTAACATTTCACCTATTCTCCAATCTTCATTCCATCTCTCCTCCTATTCTTCTACCTCTTCTCTCTCTCTCTCTCTCTCTCTCTCTCTCTGGTTTGCGTTTCGGTCCCTCTTCTACCTCATTTTCCCTCCGTCCATGGTCTGGTACATCAAATAGCTGCAGACTGGTTTGACTGTCATTGGTGGCCATACTATGTTTTGCTGCTTGTTGTATTATGGAGGATATTTTGAGGGGTTTAGGCTCTTGTTGAAGTTGTTATTTTTCTCCTTGGTTGGATTCTCTCTTGGATTCCCAGTTGGCAAGCAATTGGTCCTTCGTTGAGGTGTCAATCCAATTGAGATTCTTTTAGTTCGTAGTGATACCGTTGCGCTAGTTATCTTCTTATATTATTGTAATTTCCCTTTGTTCAATAAAATCTCTCTTGTTTGCCATTTTAAAAAAAAAAAACGCTCGAATATAAATTTTTGATTGAATTTAATATTCAAGTGATCATTTTACATTCTCGACTCTTCGGATTTCTTATCATCTTATTTTCTAAGTTTGATCGAAATCACATGTTCAACACTTAAGAAAAATCAAATTTTATGAGATAAGAGATCAACAGATAGCACAACGACTGATAGTTTTGACTTTTAATCTTTCAATTTAATTCTAAAAAAAATAATCACAAACTTTTTCTGACATGCATGCTTGCTCTCGATTCCACTCCTTGAGGAAATTAAAGTAAGCCAAACACAACCAAATTTAATATCGCGGTGCAATATCTGAAGAGTTTTGTCGATTTTAGGGTTTTTGTTTTTTTTTTTTTTTTTGTATCTATAGGCTTGTAGCCCAACTGCCCTTAATACATTTGCAACCCCGCAATATTTTATTTTCCACCTAAAAAACACTATAATCCCTTAAACTGATTCTTGTTCTCCACCTAACCCTCTGCTCGTTCCTTCACGTTGTGTCCATATTCTCACTTTTTGCAAAAAAAAAAAAAACATTTGTTTTGTCATATTTAGATTAATTTGTCTCATCTCCAAAGACAAATGCAAGAGCATGGACTTAAGAACATTAAAGCTTAGATGGATTCAAGGGGTTTTTATGCATTAAAAGAAAAACGACCAGTTTTCGTTTGGTGACATTATGTATAACATTTCAAAAATAGTGCAATGTGGCCAGTTTACGTAATTCTGCACCCAGTTTTTATTTTTATTTGATGTAATCCTCTTTCAGTTTCAGGTCCCTATTCTAGTTGGTCTGTTACCAATCTTGGGGGATTCTCTCTGATTTTTCTATCATATATACGATTTTCGCTGTTAAAAAGAAAAAACTTTTTGGACCATTGATCAAGGAAGGTAAATGATTTCAAGGTTTTGCTTAATTCATTTGTCAAATTTTTTTAATAAATTAAAATTCATCGTTACTAGAGAGATGACAAACTTTGGCATAACGTATGTACATGCGTCATTGGAATTTGGGGTGATATTATGCTTCCATCGTAATTAGTATCCTTTCCAATTTATTCTGCAAAACCCATATCATAGATTCGTTAAGGAAAAATGTGAGGAAGATGAAAACAAACATAAATTTGTCTTCTTTTTTTTTTCCCCAATTGGGATGGAAAAGTAAATAAAAAAGAACTCGTATCTTCTCAAAAGAATCATCTTTTTGTTTGGTAACCTAGTATGAATCATGAATACGAGATACGAATATGGTATGATAGTCATATGGCAATACGAGAAAATCTAAAAAATTAAGATATATCAAGTTTACTTGGTTACTTGTTTAAAAATATTTCATAAGGAAATTTATATAAAAAACCCTTCATCTATCACTCAGTTTCAATTTACTTAATCCATTTCATCTTTTAATTGTCTCAACGTACCCCCTAATATATTTTCAAATGTAATGATTGACTATTTTTCGATTGACACACATGACTACTTATTATATTCTTTTTTAACTGCATAAATGCAAAAACAATCAATTGTTACATTGGAAAAGAACACGAGGTACATTGGGATAATTGAAAATGAAAGGATTTAAGTGAAACTGAGTGATAGATGCAGAATTTTTTTATGTAAATTACCCTATTTCATTTATTACAAAAATAGTGATATTATTTTATTTTAATATATCGTTTTCTTTAAAGATTAAGTTAAATGTTAAAGTTTTTTATTTTTCTTTATTGCATACATTTTCACTCTTATATTATTCAAGAAATATGAATATGTTATATAGAGTGTTCAAAAGTATTTAATACGTATGTTAAATAATATATACAAGATAATAATGTCTACATTGTGGATACATTTAAAATATGTATCTATGAGTATCGAGCAAGTATCAGTATCCGATACAGAGTAGATGCCAATACAACTCATATAAAAATTTCCATACTTCATTGGTTACCCACAATAAGTATAACCAAAATTGCTTAAATATAAAACTAATTTGCGAAATGGGAACATTATGATGGTGGTTTTACACACACACATATAGGGGCCGGTTCTAGGGACACAAGAAAAAACACAATTTTAGACATAATATCTCAGCTATTGATTTCAATAGATAAGATTAAAAGTGCAATAATGTTAGGATATGATTTAATGCTAGAATTGGAAAACAAAATCTAAAACAAAATTTTCAAAATTATACTACCTAAATTAGTGACCACTATAGTAAGTAAACGGATGGGAGTGAGGGAATGACATCAAGCTCTTGAGGGCGCTTGAAGCATACTGTAAGCATCATCTTAGTCCAGAAATTTTAGAAAAGGAGAGTGAAGGGGAGAGAAGCAGAAACAACGTTTTTCCCCAAGGTTCTTACGAAGGTGAAGTACCTGGCAGATTGGTTAGTCCGAAGTTTCACTGGTTTAATGACCGATTAAAATTAAGTTGTTCATGCCATAGAACTAGTTTCATAGCTTTTTGCTTTTTTGTTTTTGAGTTCATTTATTATTTTGCCTTGTTTCTCAATTGGTAATAGTATATCTTAATAGATTTTTTTTCCTGATATGGTTATTCCAATTCTACTTGCAATATATAGATACATATTCTTTTCTAATTTTTTGGTTCGCAAATTCTGTACTTGAGGAACACTCCGACAAAAATTAAACTAGTGAAATAAGTTGTATCTGTAATACTTGGAATAACGATAACACAACCGAGTCATTCCCTCATTCTCATCCTTATGCTTAATTTCTATAGTGGTAACTAATTTAGGTAGTATAATCTTGGAAATTATGTTTTAGATTTTGTTTTTCAATCCTAGCATTATTTCACTTTTATCTGTGTGTGTGTGTGTGTGTGTGTGTGTGTGTGTGCGCGTGTTTCAAATTCGTATTGAATTATTGGAGTTGAACATAAAAATATGACCTAATGTCGTGATTAAGGCACTAATCATTGGAGGTCAAAGGGTAGCATGTGCATATCTTGAGTTTGATTCCTTGAACCAATCCTAGCTGAATGATTGGTGCTAAAAAAAAGGACATAAACTACTTCATTTTACACCTATTTTGTCTCTCTCCAACCGCCAATAATGTGCAGACAAAGATCTTAAGATTCCAATGAGAAGAAGAATTTTCCAACGCACGGATGACGGATTACCAAACCCTAACCTCCAATTCAACCGTTGCTTCTTTTTTTTTGTTTTTTTTGCAAAACGCCTTCCCTAACTTGTTTTTGAAGTAAAAATTAATAGTTTTATTTCCGAGTTATGCTCCTGATTTATTGTTGTCGAAAATCTATCTTTGAAATTATGTGAATGTTGGTGATAAAATCT
>JABCMJ010034568.1:0-10279 GCA_014822125.1 Arbutus unedo | reverse complement strand
ATGGCCCATCCAATGTCATTATGGCTAGACAATTATAGGCCCATGTGATTTATTATGATGATGTTTATCTCATTTGTTATTTAGGACTTATTGTTATTTGTTATCTGAGATTTATCTTTATTTTTAGGATTTATTTGTTTTGTAGATAGGTTTATCTTGTTAGGTTATGTTTATCTACTTTAGTTGTTATCTTTTGGGCCTATTTAAAGGTCCTCCGGGATATTTATGGGCATTGAATGAGTAGAGCTTTTCTTATTTCCTTGAATTAGTGTGGTTCTTCCCTAGGTGTGGATTCTTAGCGGTTATAGTCTAGTTCTAGATCAAAATCTATCTCCTCAATGTACGCGAGCTTACATAATGAAAACGACAGCGAAGGAGTTAAATAGAAGTTCAATATGTAGGATAGAAAAAAAGCAAGAAAATCACAAGAAAAATGGGGGTGTCTTAAATAAAGAACAATAATCAACCCACCAAATCCAATGACCTATTGCCATATAGAAGAGAAAATGACTGATACTCCTTCTCAGGTCGAGGGTACCGTTGAAATATCTCCTGCAAAACCAAAAACATTAACGTCCCTTGTTATTTGAGGCTTATGCAGCAAAATTAAAAATAAGATTTCTAACAAGAACTTCAGCATTATTTGACTATGCTTTTGAAGTTTTTAAACTCCTTTTAGTCATTCTACTCCTTGACAAAAGAAAAATACATAGAAGATAACAGCTTTGGGTGCAGCTATTTAGACGGACAACACTTGCACTCGGGAAAAAAAAAAGATGGGGTGGTTATTAGGAATCTGAATGAAAATGAGAACATCGAACACAACATCTCAAGTAACTAAGCTACGGACAATGTTGATGAGGATGATACTCTTCTGAATCTAAATCAAAGTACAGAAAGGTGCAATTTATGACACCGCCAATTTTAACAAGTTTAAGAAAGAAAGAACAAAAGAGTGCAAACTTACAGTACGTTGTCCAGGTATAATCCTTGAAACATGATTTATTTTAAGCTTTTTCTCCTCTTTCCCATTGTACCAAATCAGTACTGTTTCATCCTGAAGCATAAGTATAGACCTTGAGCAAAGAGAATTAAAATTTCACACATGAGGAACCCTGACCTCACTTCGGTCAATTGCCAAATCTAAGGTTTCACTACTAATATTTACCACAACAGATATATGCATTTTAGTTACATGGATAGTCCTCTATCTTGTGAGTGGTGAGCAAATGATAATTAATGAGAATAACATCAATAGCAAGAAGACACAAAATAAGGTACATACTATTTTTTCTGGTAATGTCGTGCATGCTTCTATCAGATATGCATGTGAACAACGGACCAATTATTGGTCACTAAAGAAAAAAGCTAGCTTACCATTCTGAGAATGACTAGAAGTCAGTTTATTTGAACTATACCCACTTATGCACTAGTGTAGACAAAAAAAACTTCCTTACAACATCTCGAAGCAAAGATGACATTAAAAATGGCCAAACCCTCAAAACTCTCACCAGTTATGAAAACAATGTCAGATCCTTTTATACTATCTCTTACAAATCTATTATATCTTGAGAATCCTTCAAAAACTCACTTTCTTACTACACTTTTCTCATGAGCCACAAATTAAAAAGTAGGGATCTATTGAAGGAGCCCTACAACTAAGTTCTCTTCTATTCTTTTCTACTTCTTTTGGGTTGATAAACAAGTATCTCTTTAGACAAACAATTTATAGTCCTTATTGTGCAAGTAAAACTTTCAACAACTTTCCACAAGCTGAAGAGAAAAAAACCAAACTTATACCTGATGCATTCTAATATAAATGCAATAAACGTACATTGGAAAGCCGGAATGGACAAAACTTTGGCTTCCCTCTGCGTCCATACTTAAGTAGATACGCTCCTCTCTTTAAGGCTGTAATGGCCTACATTTGGAAGTAACACGAGGCAAAAACAATGAGATGACTTAAAGGTAACCTTGTAACAGTTTATAGCATATTAGCATACCAAGTAGCCAAAGAGGAAGGGGGAAAGTACTCAGAAAGATTAGCACACACAAAGATAAAGAATTAACATTTCAACCAGAACAATAAGGCGATGAAACAATGACTATGTCCGGGAATCATCTTTGTTACTCTGTCTGCACAAGCATGAAGTGCAAAGGAACAGGCTAACACAATTTTGTCATTAGGCCAGTCCATAAAGTGCTTTTAGACACAAAATGGAATGCTATTTACACTCTAACATATTTCAAGATGCCTGCAATGATATTGGCCTTTTCAACTACCCTAACATGGGTGTGAGACTGTGAGTTCAGGGGCGACTCCAAGATTTTAAGTTAGCAATGACAAAACATACTAAATCAGATATAAAATTTATGTGCAAAATTAAATCACTTAACAATAAGCATAAACGAACTGTTGCAGTTGACGGATTTTGTCATTAGGCCAGTCCATCATAAATGAACTTTTCATGTCATTAATACAAGAAAACTTTAACATGCATATATACTGGTGTTTGACAAAACAGCACAAGCAGTTGCATACGACCAGATTTATTGTGAGATCCCGACACAAAATTCAAACGCTTATGGTTAAAATCGTAATTATAAAATCGGGGTTAATCTAATTATACCGGAGATTGAGAATTAATTTTGGTAGTGTATTGAGAGCACATGTGATTTTTTGGAGCTCGATCGAACGATATGGAAGTGTAACGCGATATAAGGGAGTTGTGTATGATAGGACCATGGGGTGAGGAGCACCCATGTATTTTCCTAATGGTTAGTGAGCTAATTACAACATTAGTCATCAGATGAGTTCTTTGGTTTGAACACTAAGAATCTTGGGCCACCTCATGGTTGGCACTTCAAATCCCTTTTAAAACCTAAGAATCTTGGGCCACCTCATGGTTGGCACTTCAAATCCCTTCAACAGTGATATTTAGAGAGAGAGAGAGAGGAGAAGCAGGTCAAGATTTGAGAAACTATTCCAAGTTATTTACTTTGTATTAGGATAGTTACAGACTTAGTTTAGGATTCCAGAGGTCTAGATGAAGGAACATAGCACAGCCATGGAGAAAGAACCGCATAACTCAAACTCTGCAACATCCGGTGGCAGAACCGGCTGGCCAGCTTGACAGCCGAGTGGGGCTGGGTTCTGTTGTTTTGGTTTGGACAAATCTGACCCGAACTTTGTAATAGCCCCCAGAATGATATGGACGTTCAAACGACCTCAAACTTGGTATGAACGTAGGTCAGCTTGTTACCTTTCGTTTCCAGTTGGAATCAACTCGATCGGAGGTCTAGAACTTCTTAAATTGAAAATTCCATAAATTGCGTCTGTTTTGAACCAGTTTTATTCCAATAAAGTTTTAGCCCATTTAGAGGCCATTTTGAACCTTGTGTTCTTCATATAAAATGCTCCCAACATTCTAAACTACTACTCTGTCAAATTTGGTAAACTTTGGACTCCATTTGAATAGGTTTTCAAGTTGACTTCCAGTGGAGTAAATTTCAGCAAATCTGCCGAGTTCACACTTGGGTTATTTTGGACCCGGAACCTTCAGTTTGATCCTATAACCACCTGAACCTATGTACTTTGACTTTGAAACATTAGAAGGTTTTGTAATCCACCTATCTCATGTCTCTCATAATTTGAGAGTGTCAAGCATACAACGCCGTTGTGTCGAGTCTAGAATGGCTGTCATTAGAAATCGGAAACTAGAAATAAGTTATTGAAAACATTGCATTCTTTGTCATAGGATTCAATCGTGATGAGGAGGTCGGTACAAGTTATTTGGTTACATAACACGACATAAGGTGAGTCCGGATATATGTTCTTTACTCGTATGTTTTAATTAACATGTTCAAGCATGAGATGGTTTGAAAAGGATAGTTTACCTCCGTTCAAAACTTATTTGTGATTAAACTGTGCTTAAACACGTTGAACGATAGTATGCTTTAACTATCATGAATATCATATATTAATTCAAGAATATTGGTAAAAAGATGATCATAAGATGACATTTCGCTAAAACGGTGATACCTGACCGGTGGGGGTGAGAAAAGCAGTGGTTGGATAAGGGAGGCGGTGTCATGGCCATTGTGGTAAAGAATGATATCATACCATGGAATGCAATGATGCATTAGGGGATCGCTCCCACCTTCAATAATTGGCACTCATTGTTTTGAATATTGAACATCATTGTATGAATAATCATGTATTTTGACATTCAATTAACCTACAGGTTACAAAAAACTGAACAATGCTTTAACATTGTCCCCGGTTACTGCCTTTTGACCAAATAACGTACGTTGATATTCTATCGTTTTAAATACAAAAGGTGTGATTAAAACATGGTAAACTTGTAAACTTCATATATCTAGATTCATTCTAGCTTTATGCTAATGAACGTTGGTTTGCAACATGCCAGGTGACGAGACAAGAGGCAATAGATCCTAAAGTTGCAAGTACTTTTATTAAGTAACGGTTAGGTTGTGTTTGGGCCGTAGCCAATTTATATCATGTATCCTTTGCGAGTTAAACTAAGTACGTACATTACACGTCCTTGGGGTTATTTGATTGTTTATGTTCCATGCTTCCGCAACTCTGAGAACCTTTCAGGTTTATTTACAATTGACAGGTGGAAATCCCTAACTCATTTTGTTAAAGGCCTCAGTAAGTTAGACTCACTGGTTGGCCATTAATCCTCTCTATTTCGAGATGGGTCTTGACATTTATATATCATGAAAGAGTTGCATATTGCTTCAATCAATGCTGCTAAACATATTCTTCTCTACATAGGTGATGACATAATCATTCGTCCATTTATTTTTCATTCTATCATACAATTGAGTTTCTATCAATTTTACGTGGCTTTCGTTTACGTTGATCCAGTACCAATGGTGATGTTCCGACAATACTAATGAAATTTCAAATTTACATATGGAAAACATTTTTTTTTCTCATCTTATTGTTGAACCCCATCAATGCACTCTAGAGCTGCCCCTGTTGAGTTGGCAAAGTTCAGTACATGACATTTTCAGCAGTCTCCTAGGATGTCTTCTACTTACGAAGAAGCTAAAGAACAGCTTTAATTGTGGGGGTCTAAGTTAATGCACAAATTGGTAGAAAGAAGTGCTCATAGATAAGAAAATAGGTGAGGTGGAAACATGTATCAAGACTGAGTGGATAGTTACTCTTGAGGCATTTGGAGCAACAAATTAATTTCTCTACGCGCAGAAACAAACTGATATTGGTTATGCATAATTAATGAGCTGCTTAACATATGCAGGAAAGGTAGTCAAGTGTTGAGCATCCAAGTTCACATAACATGGAGTCCATGGGTAAAAAATTATATTCCCATGGACCTTCTAGTTTCCTTAACACCGTGCTACAACCCTCTTCTTTTTCAACACTTATTCTTCTTCCTTCTCTTTCCATATTGACTTCGTACCACAGTTCCTTTAAAACCTCAGAAAAGGGGCTTGGTATCACAAGAAATATCCAAGACATGGGATTTCTACATCAAATATTATGTCATATCAGGGTCATCAACTTACTAAGGTCAGAGGGAGTACAGAAACATAGGACCCACTGGACCACAAGAAATTAAAACACTCAAAGCTGGTAACTGGTGAAGTACAATTTAGAAGAAACAGGCCATTAGGCTGGTCCAGAAACCAAATCACTTAACAATTTAACTGATACAAAATAGTCAATACTATTTAACTATCTATTCATGGTTTAAAAAGGCACATGAACGGTTTACTTGTTTTGTTTCTATGCAGTCAAGAGCAAACTGGAACAGATACTTGCGCCTTAAAGCAAAAATATTTATCACAATGGAAACCATAAATCATCGTACCACTTCTTGTTGCTGTCTTTTCTATCAGTTTCCTTTCTTCTCTTACGTAGGTTCCACAACTCCCAGTGAGGCCCATTTCAGTCATTTGCAGATACCGACAACAGTTCTCATTTATCTTATACTAAGGAAAACCTAAAAGCACTTAAAGCATGATTTTTAAATTGGAAAGTTGTGTGCAACTGGATATCAGGTTGAGCAGTAAGCTTGATACTATATCCAGATGCATAAAAATCGCCAAGTATTTTTGGTTGTTCCAGACCAAATGAAATCAGTAGCAGCAGTTGACATCATGCCAATGAAGGAAAGAAACATTTTCTGAGGTATCTATCCGTAGCAGCAGTTCACATCATGCCAATTGAAGGAAAGAAACATTTTCTGAGGTATCTATTCTATTTATAAGGGGAGACCACAACTTGGTGACCCTTTTTTTTTAAAGCTTTGCCATGTTTTTTTACTTGCCAAAATTACCCTCCACAAAAGTTGTTTTTACACACTTACAAAATGTTAGAGAATTAACTGTCGGGACAAAATTCACATTGTCTCATTTAAAAAAAAAACTACCCACTTTTCCATCAAGGTTTGCCCCACTTTTATACACTCATTATCACACCATTTTTAAAAGATTGTAACCAACTCTCTAAGTATGTACAACCTTCCACTTCTACCAATTTTCTTCTCCAAAATTCTGGTTAGGTCTATGATGACCGAAGCAACATTAGCCTAATACATATTTTTTCATGTATTTGATGTTGTTTGACTTGCACACGTATTGCGTGTGCCCCAACCTCTATTTGCTTTAAGCAACTCCTTTTTATATTGTCAATTTAGCCGTCAAGGTGGTGCGCTGCTCTGTGGAACAATTTAATTATTATTTTGCCTTTTGAGCATAGAATAGGATAGTAGTTTTGTCTGCTTGGTCAGCATCCCCTTTGATGCTAATTTCTTTCTACAATTTTCGAGTTATAGCAAATAAGAGTATTTCTCTGGTTGATAGAGGATTTATTCCTAGCTTAACACTCTATGTGGCCCAACTAAGTTATTTATGGATTTCGATGTTTGTCTCTTCTCAATAGTTGTCGATATGTCTTCTACGGATTTTACGAGTTCCCAGCTGTCCCCGTCATGAAGCTACGGAAGCAACTTCAGACAGGAAGCAAAGAAAATTATATCTACTTTGCTTGAGAATTGTACAACCTATGAAGAATGAAAAGGTAGAGAAATTACATCACCTGTTCAGCATCCCTCTCACCAAGACTAATCCTCTGTATATCAGCCATTCAATATCAGGTATGGCCCTGCTGCTGTGCAAATCCCATTCCAACACCACAAAACCTACAGAGGAAGATCGAAAAAATCTTCATCAGGATATCCCCCGTCAAAAACCTGACTGCAAGGTCAGCACGATACGCGGAATGCAATTCCAACCTATGATAAAACATCAAGAATAACGACCATTATCTCATAAACTAGTAAATTGTGTCACCATACTATAGAGAAATTTAAATAAACAACTCCACTTTTGCCAAATTCATGTTCTGTACTGTGAATAATATTTATCTATAAAATAGCTTTGAGAACTTTCAAGAGCAAGGGTTTGCCTCAATACAGATCGATTAGATCCAGTGTGTTCTTTTTTCATAAACGCAAACATTACAGTGCCGCTCCTCCTACAGCGGCTGATGAATTTCGTCAGCTTAATGCATTCAATAATAACTACTGCAGTAACGAAGTTTGTCCATAAAACATCTTTAAGAGCTTCTAAAAGCTAGGGTTACGCACAATGTGAATCACTTGCATTGAGGATGCAAACATAAACACCAAAGCTCCTTTTACAGCAACTATTAAATTTCGTTTAACGAACAACTTCAGTTTTTTGCAGATTCGTGCATTATCGCTGAACTAAAAAGTTATATCATTTATAATAAAGGCTTTAAAAACTTCCAAACGCTAGGGTTTGGCACAATGTGGATCAATTCCATCGGTTGCCTTCCATTTCCACAAACACAAACATCAAATCACCGATAGAGTAAAGAAAACATGACAACATTGATTTCATGCATCTGCGAAGCGATCGAAATTGTAGGTAAAAAGGTTATTAATCGTCGGCCACCTTATGACGAACCTGAGGTCGATTTAGCTCCGAAAGAGAAGAAAGCAACCCGATTGAAGAACTCGACAGCAGCTTGGTTTTGATAATGAAACCTCCCGAACGAGAAATGGAGGACGAGAACAGCGAGATTTGCAGATCCTCTCTCTCTCTCTCCAAATGTAGACGACACATGTATCCTCTGTTTATATAGCTCGTCTCTTGATATATCTCTAGTTTTGTGATGATGCCACATCACCAACTGTATCTGTTTGATGGGATGGTTGCTTTTGTCTTTTTGCGGCAGCTTTCGAACCAATCAAGTGGCTTCCCGCCTGAAATCTTCTGTTTACCAACGTGTTTACCGCTGAAATTCATAAATTCTCTTCTTTACAAAATAAAGTAAATTGCATTACTCTCCTAAGGTTTCTACTAATAAAAAAATTGATTTTGCATAGCTTGGCAAAATATTCTAACTTCTCTTATTTTGCGAAAAATACAAATGTCGGCCACATTAAGTATGGGCAAATTCAATTTTTGCTTAGTATTTTTTATTTTAAAAATGTTAATATGTTAGATTTTTTAATGGACAAAATGCCTTTATTAATTTAGCCTTCAATTGTTTTATATTTCTCTTCCTTCCCTCAATATTTCATTATTTTCTAGATCCTTTATTTAAAAAAGACAATTTTATAGATAAAACAATGCTTATTACTGATGAAATTATTTGGTACATCTTCTCCCGCCACATGATGATCGCTACCACCTTCGGCAACTGTCAACTAATTTTATTTGTCACGTCAATCAGAGATACTTTTGGGTAATATTTTTATAAGTCATATAACAAAAAATACGGGTGTAATTTCTAATGAATAAATTTATCTGCTCAATTTTTAACATATAAATTAAATAGATAAGTTTATCTATTCAAATTGTAATAGACAAATTTAGTTGTCTAGTATCTAATAGATAAATTTGTCTATTCAATTCTAACAAATTGTTTTTACAGATAAATTCATACATTATAAATTAAATAGATAAATGTATCTGTAGGAAATGAACAAATAAATTAATCTTAACAAATATTATCTGTTTAAAATTGAATAAATAAATTTATTTTTTTCCAATTTATAACATATAAATATATTTATTGAAAATTGAACATCTAAATTTATTTGTTCAAACTTGATTATATGGGATGAAATATTTACATGTGACAATAGCAAATTAAATAAATATTGCGATGATGCTAGATTTAGCTTCAAGATCTTCAGTTCACCTAGGGAGCATTTATCTCAGTTGTTGCGGTACAAATTTTTATTTTTATGTTGGATATTGTTGTCTAATTTAATATAATAGGCTTTAAAAATTAAGACTTACTTCGATGGATTAAGAGTATTAGAAATTATTCACTAGGAACTCGCAACAGAAAAACTATTATCAATATTCTATCATGCTATTAAATTAAGCCAACACCGTCATTGTTAAGTATAGAAAGGTCAAAATGCACTTACGCATAAATCCAAAATATCTAATAATAAAAGAATTATATTTCACTAATATCTCCTTTTACAATATTTACAAGTCTTTTTTATTTTTTAATTACCAATATAAAATTTATTTGTAAAAACAAAAACCTTAGCATTTTTCTTTTTTACAAAATTTTTTTTTTTGTTCATTTTTTTAGTTTGCAATTTACGCACCTTTCAATACTCTAGTTTAGACAAAGCAAAAGATTTTAAAATCCCAAAACAAAAAAATGTCTTTAAAAAGGAAAAATAAAACTTTTCAGGTTGTTTCGTATTTATAGTTTAATTTTTATTATTTATTTTTTTCAGTGAGCTAGAAAAATATAAATCTCAATCGCAAATTGAAAAACTTCTCTAGAAGATGACTAAAATATGAACACTTATCCTTCAAAAAGAACATGTAGGTGCATTTTTTAAATTTTGGTTCACGTTTTATTACCTTTTTAATTTGGTCTAATTTTAAACAGAAATTTAATTTCTCTCTAATCTTTATTTTTCTACAGAAAGAATAAGCAAGAAAATAAAATTTGAGAGAACATTATAAAAAATAGACCAAGTTGGAAAAAAATGCACCAATTACTGAAAAGTAGCAAAGTTGGGCATTTTCACGCTTATTTATTTTTTAAAATCCGAGTCAAATTTGGTGACTTTTTTCTGTTAGTTTCATGAGAGTAGCCAAAAAAGTAGTATGATTTTGAACGATCATTTTCAAAATGCACTCTTCTATTTTTTTCATCTTTAGATGAATGTTTTAACTTGCAATTAACATTTTTTAATATTCTAGTTTAATCAATAAAAAT
>JABCMJ010034564.1:0-17722 GCA_014822125.1 Arbutus unedo | reverse complement strand
TTTTCTTCTCAGTGCAATTTTGTTCGCTCATCTAAAAATTCTTAACTTCAATGATCAACTCTATTCGTTTTTGCAGGGATGGTTCTCTGTTTTTACGAACAAATGGTAACTAATATCAGTACGTGCTTGATTAAAGTTTCAATTTTTTGTCTAAAATTGTACACTAAAATTATAAATGGAAACAAGTGTTACTTGATCTAACAATAAAGCAATATCTAGACACAAGCCAAGAGGCAAATCTTGTGCCACTTCATCTCGTCGTATGAAACTAACATAAATTCTAGCTCTCGAGACTTTTTCATAGAATTTCAATAATATTTTTCGCTTTTCAAGAGCCCACAGGAACAGAGTTGATGCTTTCTACCATCAGAAGTGCTGTGGGCAATAGCTGTTGGCCTAATTCAGAGGTTTCTAACCAATTCGTCTCACAATTTTTATGTGATCTTTTGCCTAGAAAGCAGGAAGGGGAAAAGGAAAAGAAACAATGTGGTGTCATTTTTCATGCGTCTAATTAGTCCCTTCGTTTCACCTTATTTTATGGTTCATGTTCCTATATCAAAAGGCTGGGCCGCACATGCAAAAGGATTTAGCGTTCAGTTTTTCAGCTTCTTGGGTTGTTGCCGAAATGATGCTGGCGCTGGCGCAGAAAGAGCAACTTAAACCGAAATGACACATGCAAACGAATTCGGTATTTGAAGTCTCAATCACAGTGATTCTTACAAAAAGAAGAACTTACAGTGGGATTGATTTTTGAAGGTAGAAAGTGACCTCTGGAATCCGAGGCAATAGGGTGCATGTGTGAACAAATTAAGAATTGAGTTGTAAAGTCTCTATGTAGCACCTGTTTGATTAACGTTGTGCTTGATCCTATCTCGCACTTTTCTCCCCTCGTGATTTTGATTACATTATTTGTGTGCCGTTTGTGATAACACAATAAAAAACACCGAAAAGAATTACCAACTAGAAAAGTTGGACAAATTATTTGAAAATGTTGAAAAAGATAAAAATTCATTCAAAAAATGTTAACTATGTCATGTTAGAATTAATATTAACTACACACACATGCGTGCAGCCGATGCCCACACGTTATGTCTGTTGAGAAAATTATTATAAAATGTATAATAATTTTGAGATTGGAGGACAACCTATAATAATTTTTGATGATTTATTTGACAGATCAATTTGCAGACCCATAACCCAAATGCAAGTTCTAAGTTTTAATTGAGATTTAAACACATGATGGAAGAAAGTAAAACCTAAAAATTGAAGCATATCAATGATCTGGTTCTTTCAGTCTGGAGACTTTCGGGGTCTTTATTATTATCGATGATCTAAAAAACGGGATGGTAGGCTTTGTGCTGATGATGTTCTTGCATACAAGTTTTGGGATTGGAAGAATTTTCGGTAAAGATTTTTCGATAATTAAATTAGTAATCAATTTAAAGAAGCTGAACGCATGCAAGAGAAGAGTAGGTAAGATTACATATCGTGTTCTTGGCTTAGTTCATTTTATAAGGTGAATGATGGGAGAATTTTAGATGGTCTAATAGACGCCAATCAGGCAATCATGCTCTATTTATATATGTTTATTGGAAAGTTTGACGGTCGTCGATTTCTTTCTTCTTCAGGAGGTTGATGGTCGTCGATTACTTTCTTCTTTGGGAGGTCGCCCATAAACCTATATTTTTATTGAGGGTTTTGTCTCTGGGTTGTTGAGAACTTAAAGTGTGATTTACGTTATTTTTTTAGTTAGCGAGTTTCGTGATTAGTTTGGTTGAGCTGTCCCTCTCTTGGAAGGATCAATGGAGTGTTGAGCGAATTATTACCGACTGATTGGATATTAAATGATTGAGTGCAAATTGATTGGATATTAAGTGATTTGAGTGTCAATTGATTGATTTTCTTGCCTAAGCAGTCTCTCCGACTGTGAAGGTTGAATGTGAGGAGTGTGCTTATCGAACTATTATTGAATGATTGAATATTAAGCAACAGGTGGCTGAAAAATAAGTAATTGGGGGCTTAAAAATAAGTGTTAAGTTAAGTCAATTCGAATTTCGATTATTATAATTGGTAAAACGATTTTGATCCTCTACGCGCCCGATTAGCAAAAGGACTTTACACTAGTGCGGTATCTCACCAACACCCCTCCAATACCTACGTTAACTTTTAGGATGGAGGAAAAGGATAACAGAAAGACTCTGTATTGAAATGGGCAAAATAATCATACCTTGTGCCATAGGGAACCCCTTAGTTATATAGGGCTGGGCCTATATTTTAGCTTCTTGGCTAGATTATAGCAGGTGGTTAACCTATTCTCCTAGAGAATAGGTCAATTGAATCTTCTTATGTATATCTCTATCTTAAACGTGAATATCTGTTGCGCAATGATTAACTTAACTCTGACTGAGTAGAACATTAGGCTGAGCAGAGTACATGATCGGTTCAGCCCACCGATTATCCTGCTCATCAGTTACTCTCATATTTCTGAGCAAACGATTGTCTTGTGAGGAAATATCAACGATTCTATAAAGGAGAATTGATAGTTGCATTTTTTTCTTGTTTTACGCGTAACATTTAATGAAATGGCAGGCCTTTTTGACGGGTGTTTACACGTGGCCCTCATCGTACCCTTGGTCGTGCTTTCTATCGGACAGTTCCCATTTGAAGACAGTTGAACAAAGCCTTACAGGCACTTGTTGGCTCTTCGTTTTCATTCTCCTATTTTCAGAAACTTGAGAGGCGAAGCTATTGCCATAATAGTATCTTGCAAGCTCTGAGATTGAAATCCTCCAGACAGTTACAATGGGTTCTCAGGTACGTTTATGCTTCTTATCTACTTGTTTTTCAAGACTAGCTGACCATAAGGTGTTTGATTTAGATCCTCAGAACTTAGGACACACTTGGTCCTTCTTTTTCCTTTGACTATGTCAATATCTACACAACCATTCGTATCCTCCTGTGCTCGGAGAGTTCGCTTATTCCCCGATTGTTGAAAGATATTACAAAGATATTTTTGACATCATCCACCCCGCTATTCCTCGGATTCAAGGGATGGTTGCCCATAGACAATCGTCTAGGACCCCTGCCTCTGTAGGCCCAAACCTGGATAAAGAGTTAGACATTGACCAAACATTATGCTCTAGTTAGGCAGTCACTTCTTCTGAACATGGTTCTCCTCCTCCAGCCGATGTGGTGTTGACTGACTGACCTATAGATGTTGATAGGCTTGTTTCGAATATCACAGAGGAAGAGTTACTAATGGTAAGAGCTAGGTATCAGATTCTTGACTCTGTAGTTATGAGTGTTCTTGGTCCGACCGAGAAAGTGAATACTGCCTTGCTGGGTGAGCTTTGTCTATATACGACTGATTTTGAGGCTAGGTTTAGGCTTCTCTTCGCTCCTTGCGTGAGAAAGATTTTGTGGTATCTGGGCTTGTCCACAAGGCAAATTTTGCCTAATTCATGGCGTATCATGGTTGGTTGTGGTATACTCTGGGCGACAGAAATAGAGAAAAAGGCCCAATTGACCAAGGAGGCCTTCTTGTACACCCATAAAGTGAGCATATCATCTCAAGGGTGGTGATTTTTCTCTAGAAGGGATGAGGGTACTATACTGGTAGACAACCTTCTGTCAGCCAAGAAGAACTGGAAAACCAAATTTTTTCTTATTTCTTAGCAAGGATGGGAATTTTCCGCTTGGGAGGAGAGGGCTGATTCTTCAAAAATATATTGTTTCTGGGGAGATTCTCATCCTTCTCATGAACCCTTCTTCGATTCTTTTTGTTTTGCAATATTCTTGCATTGTCTGCGGCTAAGATTGTCTTCTTGATTCTGACCAGGGAGGCAGAGGCCAAAGATAATTGAGGAAATTGTCGAGCAGTTGAAGCTGGTGGGGGATTATCCTGATCATGACTACAGGGTGCTGCTTGAGAATGCTTGCCAAGTATCTGTTCGATCCAGAGCCATCAAGTGAGGCCCTTGCCTTGGACAAAGGTATCTTGTCATTTTATTTCTCAATTCCTATGATTGGCATCTCACGTTCTTATTCTTACAGGTGATACTCAGACGACGGTGAAGATTAAGAGGAGTAAGTTGAATGAATTGTTTGAGAGAGCCAAGGCCAATGCTTGTGAAGAAGCCTAGGACTGATCTTCCCAAAGACTTGTCATCATAACTGACTACTCAGGAAGCAAGAGACAAAACTGTCGGGGCAGGGGGGGTGACTGCTTCGCAGAAGGTGGACCTTCACCCGGCTGAGGAGAGGAATGAAGAAGGTGGGACACCTCATCCAATTGCCGCTTCCAAGGTCGGCTCATCCTCTACCCATTCTGATGAGGCGTCTCTGCTGAGTAACCCTAAGTTGGCTATAGATAGCATTGCTGATCTCGCCACTCCCAAGGACCGAACAATGATGAAGGCACTAAGGCCTGTGGATAAATGTTCTCAATTTCTATATAATTTGGCTAAGGTAATTGGTCTCTCTTACCTCTTCCCCTCTTTTTCTTTCTTGCCTTTTCTTATTTTATTTTATTTTTTATTTTTTGAAGTCTGACTATAATTCTCTATTCATTAGTCAGCTGTTTATGGTGGTGATTTGATAAGGGATGCTCTTGATTTTGATGATGAGAAGGCTGCCTTCGAGAGGAGGAAGAAAACCCATGAGTGAATGATGGAAGAGCAATCCCAGCTAGTGACGAAGTTGAAGAAGGAAAAAAAAAGAGCTGAGAGAGGACAATAATGTGAAGGACGCCCAATTGCTTAGTTTGAAGGAATTGTCTCAGATGTATGAGCAGCGATTTTCTCAACCGGCTGAGTCCTTGACTGCTGAGCAGAAACTATCTGCAGACTTGAGGAAGGCTCTAGCTGAATCTAATACTGCTCTCAAATCTCAAAAGAGGGTAGTCGGCGATCTCACCCTTATGTGTGATGAAAGGAGTAAGATGTTCGCTGAGAGAGAGGGAGGGATTAACTTGTTGCATGAACAACAAAATAGGGACCAGGTTGTTCAATTTGAGCAAATGAAAGACTCCCTAACCTTTATTAACCTAATGACTGAGTATTATTTTAGTGATTTCATGTTTCTAAAGAAGAAGATTATCACGGTTCATCCAGAGCTGGACCTACCTACATTCAATGGTAAGGATGATAGCATGACTCTGGATAATGAGACGGACAAGGCCGAGGACGATGACTTTACCAGTCGAGGAATCGATGCTACAGATGGATTGATAGTAGTAGCTGAGGGGGTGTCCTTAGATCCTACCGTAATCATGGCGAATTCGATATTGGAGAAAAGTGTGGACAATTTGCTCTCTGATATTGCAGAAGACGTGCTTCAAGAACCTTTTATTGGTGACGTGAGTATAGTTGATCTAGCCCTCTTGGATGCTTCTATAGTGCCACCTGATGTTCAAGGGCCATCTGGTGTGGAGGAACCCTCTGGTGTTCAGGAGCTGTCATCTCACTAGTCTTAAGTTTTATTCTTTCAATTGAGTAGTTGGTTTCTTTTGTTTTGAACAATCTCCACTTTGAGGTGGTTTTAAGTATACATGTGTTTAAGTATAACTGTTGTATGTGCCTCTGCCTCTGCCTCTGCTTTTGATTTTCTGTGTTGTGAATGTTGTTCACATTCACTGAGTAGGTGAGGCTGCTTGGTTACATGGTCCTTGAGGACATGTGCTGAGCAAACGAGACTGCTCAAATATTTTTCTTACAGTGTATGACAATCAAAAAAATGGATTCATGCAACCTCAATCATATTTATTCAAATAAACTGAAGGTATAAAGAGTCTCAAACTTATTGAAATAATTGAAATAAAGAACACTAAGAGACAAGAAATTACTGAAAATACTTCTTCATATGTTCAGTGTTCCATGGGTGAGAAAGTCTTTTTTCATCTAGCGTGGATAGTCAATAGGACCCTGCTTTGATATGCTTGATGACCTGATAAGGACCTTCCCAGTTAGGTCTTAAATGCCTTGTCTTCTTGCCTGTAGGGTCCACCTTCCTCAACACTAGGTCACCCACTCTGAAGTTTCTTTCTTTGACTTGGCTATTATAATACTTGGCCATTTGCTGCTGATAGATTGGCACATTCATAGATGCCTTCTCTTGTTTCTCTTCCAAGAAGTCTAAGCCCTTCAATAAGCCTCGGTGGTTGTCTACCTCTTTGTAGTCAACAGTCCTGTGGCTAAGCAATCCTTTATCCACAGGTGTAACCACCCCAACCCCATATGCCATCGAATACGAAATCTCCCCGTAGGTGTCCTTGTGATTGTAGGATATGCCCAGAGCACACTGGGTAATTCTTCTAGCCAATCTCCTTTGACTGCTTCCAACTTCTTCTTCAGGTTCTTCTTTATTGTTCAGTTGGTTACCTCCACCTGGCTATTAGCTCTTGGCTATCCCTTGGAGGCGTAGTGAACTTGGATTCCCCGCTGTTCACAAAAATTCTGGAATTGATCATTGTGAAATTGTTTACCTTGATTAGTGACAATGATTCTAGGCAACCCAAACTTGTTGATGATATTTTTCCATACAAAGTTGATGGCTTTTTGGGTGGTTATGGTAGCTAAAGGCTCAGCCTCTACCCATTTAGTGAAGTAATCAACTGCCACTATGGCGAACTTGTTCTGACCTTTTCCAATGGGGAGGGGACCGATCAAATTCAATCCTCACTAGGCGAACGGCCAGGGAGATGACATTGGAGTCAGCAAAATTGGGTGTTGATGAGATACATTGGCTAATCTCTGTCATTTCTCACATCGTTGAACCATGCTCATCGCGTTAGATTGCATTAATAGCCAATAATACCCGGGCCTGAGCAGCTTTTGTGCTAGTGAATTTTTCCTGAGTGATTTCCACGAGAACATTCATGAACCTCCCTCAATGCATATTCCGCTTCTTCTTTGGTCAGACAATATAGAAGTGGGAGAAAGTAACTTCTACGATAGAGCGTTCCACCCATATATAAGTATTTGGCTGCCTGGAGTTTCAATTTTCTCGTCATATCCCTCTCTACTAGCAGTTCTTCTTTTTCCAAGTAATTTACTCTAAGGTTTGCCCATGTTCCTCTGTAATCAACTGCACTTATCTCAACGTCAGAATGTCTAATGCTGGGCTGCTCCAATCATTGAACAGGAATGAGACTATCCAACATTTCTTCTCTAACTATGGCCAAGCGTACCAATTGATCTGCTTCTTAATTTTCTTCTCGGGAAATTCTTTCCACTTTACCATTTCAAATGCTTTCTGCAGCTTCTTGACCTGATCTAGATACTACTTCATCTGGTCTTCTCTAGCTTCATACTCTCCCAACACTAGTCCCACAACCAATTGGGAATCATTTCTAATACTTAGATCATTTATCCCCAATGATTTTGCTAATCTGAGTCCTGTGAGAAGGGACTCGTATTCTACCTCATTGTTGGTGGTTTTGAAGTTGAACCTGAGGGCATACTGGAGCTTGATCTGATCGGCAAAGATTAAAATTACGCTTGCTCCATAGGCTTTAGTGTTGACTGATCCATCCATGTACAGCATTCACCCTACAGGTTGCTCAGTTGATAATCCTTACTTATCTCCTTGTGCAAAACCTAATTCATCTGAGAAGGTGAATTCTACCACAAGATCTGTCAGGGCTTGGGTTTTAATAGCTAATCTTGAACATAATTTCAAGTCAAATTTTTCTAAGTCAATGGACCAATGGATTAACCTTTCGGACTTCTCTAGGTTGTGAAGTGTCTTCTTGAGGGGTTTATTAGTCATAACTTTGATTGAGTGAGCTTGGAAATAGGGTCGCAGTCTTCTCACTACCGTGAACAAAGTGAAGGCCATCTTCTCTATTCTCGGATATCTCACTTTTGCTCCCCTCAAGGCCCTATTGGCATAGTAAACTGGGTATTAGATTTTTCCTTCCATTCGAATAAGCACATAACTTACTGCATGGGGAGATATAGCCAGACAGAAATATAGATGTTCCCCTTCTTTCGTGCGACTAAGAAGGGGAGGAGAAGATAGGCACTTTTTCAATTGTAGGAAGCCCAACTCACACTTTTCAGTCCATTGTAAAGCTCTCTGTAGGACCTGAAAGAATGGATGGCATTTGTCAGTTGCTTGAGAGACAAAACGGTTAAGGGCTCTTATATATCTAGTTACTTGTGCACTTCTTTGGTTCCTCTTAAGGGTTTCATATCAAGAATAGCTTGGATTTTCTTTGGGTTGGCCTCTATTCTCCTTTGGGAGACCATGAATCTCAAGAATTTATCCGAGCAGACCCCAAATGTACATTTGTTGCGGTTAAGCTGCATGCAATATTTCCTGAGCACCTTAAATGTTTCTTCTAAATCTACCACATGATTGGACCTCCTAAGACTTTTAACCAACATATCGTCGACATAAACTTCCACATTCCTCCCAATTTGATTTTGGAACATACGATTTACCAACCTCTAGCAAGTGGCACCTGCATTCTTGAGCCCAAAAGACATGGCTTTGTAACAGTATAGCCCTCTATCAGTAATAAACGATGTCCTCTCTTCATCTTCAGGGCACATCTGAATCTAATTATAACATGAGAAAGCATCCATGAAACTGAGGAGCTCATGACCCACTGTGGAATCCACCAACGGATCAATTCTGGGAAGGAAAAAACTATCTTTAGGGCATGTTTCGTTGAGATCCTTAAAATCCACAAACAGCAGCCATTTTTTGTTTGGTTTAGGTAATAGGACCACGTTCGAGATACATACTGGGTACTGGGATAAATTGGGCTTTCTTCAGCTTGTCTACCTCTTATGCAATGTCTGCATTCCTCTATGGGCAAACATCCTCACCTTCTACTTGACTGGCCGACAGGTGGGATCAGCATTCAGCTTATACACCATTACAATGGGGTCAATTCCAGGTATATGTTCATGTGACCAGGTAAAAATGTCTAAATAGTGGTGCAAAAATTGAACCTGTGATTCTACTTCCTCTGGGCACAGTCCTGAACTAATACGGAACACCTTCTCGGTCTGACTTTTCGCTACTGGTATGTCGACCGATTACTCCACTGGTTCCCCTTGTCTGAGCTTTTCTTCATCCCACATATCAATTCCTATCATGAAAAATATTTCCTTCTTTGTTTTTATAGAGGTGAGATAGCACTCTCACGCCCTCTTTTGGTCTCCTCTGACTTCACCTATCTAGCACTCTCACGCCCTCTTTTGGTTTCCTCTTACTTCACCTATCTCATTCATAGTTGAAAACTTAACTTTGAAATGGTAGGTTGACACAACGGCTTTGAACTTGTTGAGCGTCTATCTACCCAATATTACATTATAGCCGGAAGGACAATTCATCACCAAAAAATCTACCAGAGCGGTAGTATTTCTGTACTCATCACCCAACATGACTAGGAGAGTTACTATCCCCACATGATGGGCAGTTTCTCCCAAAAATCCCACAAGGGGAGATCTTATTGGTCTAATCTTATCATTTTCCAAATGTAAACCTTCATATGTTGGTAAAAAGATGAGATCAGCATAACTACCTATGTCTATAAGGACTCATCGCATGGTCCAATTAGCAAGCAAGATTGTAACCACCAAGAGGTTATCATGGGGCTAAAGTATCTCGTCGACATCCGCCTCCGTGAACTGGATGATGGGTGTAGTTGCTCATGTTCGCTTCATTGGTCTATCCGTGTTGAGCACCTCTCTGGCATAAGACCTCCGAGAGGACTTTGTGTTAATGTCTAGTCCTCTAGATATCATTCGAATTTTTTTAATCAGACGCTGCTGTGGAGAAAGGGGATGAGGGGTCCTATCCTCTCGGGTAGCTTGTCCTATTCTATCATCCTAGCGCCGATTTGGATTATCATCTTTCCAAACAAATCTCTGGAGTCTTCCCCACTTGATTAGACCCTCAATCTGCTGTTTAAGTTCTATCGTCCATATCATGGCCATGGTCACAATGAAATCTATAATATTTGTGACGAGAGCAACTGTCGGATAGAGTCTTCATCTTCCCCAGCCATTTGAGTTCAGGATAGTCACTAATCTCCTACAATACTTGATTGACAATGGCAATTAAGGGGGTATACTTTTGAAATCTTCTTTTCAGTTTTTCCCTCTTATGAGATTCTCTTCTATCAATTCTCTTTTCCCAAAAAGAGTTTTCAGCGTGGGACTGATCGCCTTCCATTCGCTTTTGCTCCTTTACTGACTGAGGTCCTCCATGCTGACTGACTACCGGAGTCTCCCTCTCTCGGTCCCTATGGGCAACCAATGTATCCTCTGCATTCATCTGTTTTGGGGCCCTTATCATGAGCTCAGCCACATTAGATGGAGGGTCAGCGGATAAGGAAAATAAGAATTGCCCTAGTTGGAGACTTGACATGTAGGCCACTATGGCAATTTTATCATCTACATTATCCACTTGCATAGACTCCTTATTGAACTGAGAAGTAAACTCCCTTAAGTTTTCGTCTTTAAATTGTTTGACATTGAGAAGATAGGTGGCCGGTCTCCTATATTGCTGACCAGTAATAAAATAACTAATAAAGCTCTAGCTGAGTTCTTTAAAGGTGTTAACCGTATAGGGTGGTGGGGGGGAGTTTGTTGAACCTAATTCGAGCAGCTCCTCGGAGCGTAATGGGAAAAGCTTTGTACATTATGGCGTTTGAAATAGCTTGTAAGTGCATAAGGGACTTATAAGTCTCCAGATGATCGAGAGGATCTTTAGTTCCATCAAAAGCATCAATATGAGGGATTCTGAATTTCGGTGATACCAGAACGGCCATCACTTCAGCAGTGAATGGGAGCTCTGTAGCCTGCACGAGTTCTTCAACTGAAGCAAGTTCTTGGTCTTCATTTGTCTGGTCAACCCATCTAGCCATGCTTTCATCTGAAGCATTTGATCTATCATAGGCCCCTCAGGAATTGGTGGGCCAACCAAAAATCCGTTGACATGGCTGCCCGTTTGACTATTCACTTCACCCTAGGAGTCTTGGTCTTCTTCTCCCTAGGAGCATCGTTCTGAGGGAGATCCCCCACAGGGAGAGGAGGGTCTCTCCTGGGTGGTGCAGATTAACAGCTTTGCAGTAATGCTTGGTTCTATTCGATAATATGTTGCATCCCTTGAATCAGGGTTAGGACCTCCTAGCAAAGGGCTTGATAACTGAGGCCATCGGGGCATGGTTTTCTTTCCTAACGGGGACTGGAGGGGGATCGTTGTTGTTGTTTGAAGCCATGGAACAAGTATAGACCATAATCCGTTCAAATCAATAAAAGTGAAAGGAATGTCATTCTCACAGACGGTGCCAACTGATGAAACGATTTTGATCTTCCGCTTGTTTGACCTACAAAAAGATTTGACACTGGTGTGGTATTTCACCAACACCCCTTCGATGCCTAAGTTAGCTTTAGGATGGAGGAAAATGATAACAGAAAGACTCTGTATTGAAATGGGCAAAATAATCATACCTTGTGCCATAGGAAACCCCTTAGTTATATAGGGCTGACCCTATATTTTAGCTTTTTGGCAAGATTATAGGAGGTGGTTAACCTATCCTCGTAGAGAATATGTCTACTAAATCTTCTTATGTCTATCTCTATCTTAGACGTGAATATATGTTGCGCAAAAATTAACTTAACTCTGCATAGATAGGAATACGTTTGGAGAATACTTCCCATGTGTGCAATGGAGGAGTATAAGGAGCTTCATCTACTCTAATTTGCCTTGTTCAGATATGCCAAACACTCGAGCTGCCTGAGTAGAACATTAGGCTTAGTAGAATACATGATCGGTTTAGCCCACCAATTATCCTGCTCATCAATAATATTTTTTGAATCTTACCATTTCACCGAACGGAAATCCCCACTCAAATCTCCAATGACCCTCATCCCACCAATGTGAGGAGGCCTCAGTTTTTCATTGGTTCACAGAAACGATAGAATAAAGCAACAGTATATAGAGAGAGAGTATAACAGGCAGGATCTAGTATCAAAGTAGTATGTTAAAAAATTAAATATATTTAGGTTAGTGGGTGACTCAGTTTTAATCATTGACCGTATAAGTTTGGTTTTTCAACTGAACATCGCTCTATTACTTTTGGGAGGATCTTGGATTGATTTTTTATCTCTTTTTCGTTGAATACTTAATTAGATAAGTTACAATTTTGACACCCTTAACATTTTACTCAATCGTCTCCTCATTAAATTCAAACTTTTTGAATTTAGTCAGATTACAATTGGCTGTTTTTGGAATTGAAATTCCCCACGACACAATGACTATCCTAATCCTGCTAGGGAAAGTTGGCAAGTTCTGTTTCTTAGGTTCCATGGATGGTATAGTATAAAGGATCAGGTTTGATATGGATTTCACTCTACCAAGAATGGTGTCGCTTTAGAAACGTAACGATTTATTACCCTTTTGAGGTATAAATCATTGATCATAAATGCTATTACGGTTTTTCAACATTCAAATCTACTCGCTTTTGATATATATAGACATGAGATAAACAGAAGATCTTGCATTTGGTTACATGCCATAAAAACTGCTAGTCGTATATTTCTTTAGTTTCGATGAGTAGCCTATATATAAGGACCCGATAGCAATTCCAAAGACGACCCATCTCTGTTACTCGTATCTTTCATACTATCTCCTTCAATGGTTCAATTCCAAGGTGAAAAACGAATTGCTTCAAATTGGTCGTGTTCATGACATCTCACCAATTCTAGGTACCTAATACGTTGTTGGTGATATGTCATGAACAACGACCAATTTGTAGGAAATTTCGATAGATTGTGCATTCATTTGCAAGAAGAGGGATTGATCCATATCGATTGGGTTTGCTAACGTTCACTTATAACAGAATTCCATGGAGAAATACAAACAAATTACTACAATCTGATCGTGTTCATGGCATCTCACCAATTCATGTGTATACGTTTTTTGTGATTGAAATGGTGTACATAATATGACATTGGTGATATGCCATGAACAACGATCAATTTGTAGGAAATTTTTAAAGAATGGTGCGTCTCTCGATGCATTTTCGCTCCTCTTGCAAGAAGAGGAAATCAACTATCTCAATCGGGTTTGTTAACTTTTGCAAATAAATTACTTCAATCGATGGGGTTCATGGCATCTCACTGCTTAAAATTTGATCTTACATGAGTAGTGAGGACATGCCAAGAACAAATTGATGGAAGGCTTTGCTTCCAAAAAACAATAATTTGCATCTGCGTAAGGGGGAGAGAGACACACACACACATGCAGGCCATGTGGAATACTTCAATTTTCTTAGCCCATAAACTGCTCTAGACATATATCATTGTTTTCACTTGTCTCCTTGAATGTTCACATGATTAAACTTTTTTATTCTCAGTGCAATTTTGTTCACCTATCTAAAAATTTGGTGAACGTACGTTAACCATTATTTGTGGGTCCCACATCGAGCTCAACTTTGATGATCATACCTATTCATTTTGCAGGGATTGTTTTTTGACAAACAAATGGTAACTAATATCAGTACAATTAAAGTATTCAAATATTCTTTGTCTAAAATTGTACACAAAAATTGTAAATGAAAACAAGTGTTACTTGATCTAACATTAAATCAATATCTAGACATAAGTCAAGAGATAGATCTTGAACCACTCCATCTGATCGTATGAAACTGGCATACATTTTGGCTCTCAAGACCTTTTTCATAGAATTTCAATAATTTCTCCCGTTTCTCAAAAGCCCACAGGAACAGAATTGTTGCTTTCTGTCATCTAGAAAAGCTGTGGGCTTAATTGAGAGGTTTCTAAAAGTGAAAATGCAATCCGCCATGTCCAATTCGTCTCACAATTTTTATGTGATCTTTTTTGCCTAAAAAGCAGGAAGTGGGAAAAGGAAAAGGGAGAGAGTAAATAGGGAGAGGATAAATTGATTAATTCGGAAGAGGATAAATATATTCTTATGCAATAAACAAAAGCTGAATAAAGTAATAGGGAGAGAGTATTAGAGGTAAAAAAGTCGAAGCTTACATGGATGGATCTACTGTTATATATGGTGAGCTGTGTATGACTTGAGGATGAAAAAATTGTTTAATTTGAATTTTGCATCATGTTCTTTTTATTTTTTCCTACAGTTACTTGGGTTAAAGGAGGTTTTTTTTTTATGAGTTTTTAATTTGCAATAGAAAAGTTGAGTGAGTCTCAAAGATGTTTTAATTACTAAAAGGGGTGTTCGATCCCTTTGCAATAATTTTTATAAAAATATCCCCACAATTATTGAAGGAGATTTTTTAAGGATTATTTAGAAAAGAAAAAGAATGTTCATACTAAAAATTGTTTTTATAATAATATAGATGTATAGTGAGAGAGAGAGAAAGAGAGAGAAATGTATGCATGGGAAGACATTGTTTAAAAATGATAGCACACCAACAACTTCTTGTAGGTATCAAAGAGGTCCAATGCCACGTTTGACTTTAGTCCAATGCTTGTCATTTGTAATCTTTTGAATTCGTATTCAAGTTTGCTGCTTATTTCACAAAAAAAGAAAAAAAAAATACTTGGCTTGTCGTAAGGCAAATATACAACTACCAGATATCTATTTGGCTTTTTTCAGAACTGACGTGTTGGCCTTTAGCATGCAAAAATATATTTTAAAAAAATCTAATTTTTGATATTGACAAATTATGTACGATATTTATTTAACGTTAAATAACCCAGCACGTGCAACTTTAAAATTTACGAGAAACTTTGAAGGGATTAAGAAGATGAAATTATGAGGGGGAAGACACAGGTATACGAGATAGGGAGAGAAACAGAGCGTTGGTGAAGAGGTAATGACGAAATGCCACACAATTAAGTAAAGTACATATTAATATATCTATACTGGCCTAACAATCCGGATGTCTAATTAAGGAAATAAACAAGTGAGAATATAAAACACCAATATCTATCCTCATCCTGTTCTTTTCATTTCACTGGCCTGTGCTTTAGTCTTGTGTGGCGGGCTAATGTACGTGCAAAGTCCATAAAAGGATTATAGTAAAAAATTCTTGGGAAGTTAGAGACAAAAAATGCAATCAATTTTTGGCCGCTCTCAAGTTTCATACTTTCTATTACTTAACGACATTTTACTGATTTTAACGGTAAAAATAAAGAAGATAAGAGTAATTTTCAAAACTTCAAGATGAGTATTGTATTGTTTAAAAACCTCACGGGAGGTCAGTGTAATTCAGCCTAAGTTTTTTAGTTGCCACCTTCTTCCGTTATATTATGGAGTCTCCTACCCATATCCAATTATCCATGCATTGCATGGGCCATATGTGAAGATTAAAGCCATGTATCTCAAATTTGGGTGCCCCATCTTCAGAAACTTCATAATTTGTAACTTTATCCTATTTTTTAAACCTTAATAAACTTGTCTGTTTTATTTCATTCTACTCTGTTGTTTAGGTTCCCCTTTGAGAATTATCTACGCTAGATTTTGAAGAAGTCATGGTCTCAGGTTATAACTGAATGACCCTCAACAACCAAATTTTTGAGGTTGAAATTTTCACTTGATTAAAATCTTAATTCAAACTATGATTACGTGCCATGTTAACCAACTTCTTTTCTTTTTTGTGATCGGTAAAAAAAAATTTAATCGAAAAAACAAAGAATTTACAACCAAAAGCGTCACAACGACTCAACCCCAACATCAAAGGGGTAGACAGAAAGAGGAAATCTCCCGGGCAGCAGCCCACAAAAAACTTCAGCAGCTAAACCAGAGGACCAAAACTAGCATCAAGAGTTCCATAATGCTTAGAAATTTATATGCCTAACTCAACTTTGAAAATTAACTTGTATGATAACGGCTGCCCAAGGTTTATAATCGCATGAGGGAGGTTGTTAGCGAGTCTCACATTACCTATGTCGATTTTCCTTTCTCTACTTATAAATCTTGAACAATCCTTATCTTACAAGTCGATTTTCAATGTTGAATTAAGCATATAAATTTCTAACACCTGGAGCACCTTGGAAACCAGCATATCAGAATAGCACGAGAAGACAAAAAAAGGATCAGCAAAATTAGGCATAAGAAAAGGCTAGCAATAAAATTCCTGCAACAGTTAATCAGTAGTGGCAGAGGCGAACACCCGTGTTAACCAGCAGAAGAAGCAGCAACCATGAGCATCCGAAAATCAGACAATAGGCAAACGACTGAACCCCAAGACTGAGAGAAGAGGAAAACAAAACTGGACCATAAAAAACTGACCTACCACCTCTAGTCAAAACTCAAGCAGACCTCTGAACAAAACCAAGACAGACACCAATTCAATTGTTAACTCCTCACTAATCGAACTAAAATTTCTTTTCTTTGTCCATTTAGGTATGGTTTCGAACTAGCCATTCAGGACTGGAATTCATCCACATTTTATTATACTTCGATCAAAATTATTTAATCGTCTTTCTCAAATCAGCAAGTATATTTCTCTACTAACCCCAAAGGTTTGGCCTTGTGGTCAAAGCTTGGGAGTTTGCTCCGGTTTAAGGTTTGAAATGATCTCCAAGGTACTATCAACCTTATAGGATCACTTCAAATAGAACTTAATTTGCACTGTCTTTAATTGAGATCTCTGTAAGTGGATAGTGAGATTTATCGTCCAGAGATTAGTCGAAGTGCAAATAAGTTGGTCCGATATATATTTATCTACTTGGCAATATACTGGTGCACAAGAACATCATTCCGTCGAGTTGACTTTTTGCCTATTTATTTTATCAATCTTAATTGGATTGATCAATTTTTACCTTTTTTAACCCTATGTGTGCACGCGTCTTGCTCACATGTCATAAAGAGATTAAGCTTTTAGGTATGATTGTGGCAAATACTAACAGTTCCCCACAATCCAATGATATTCAGAGTATTAACATGCAAACCTTGTTGATTTCTCCGAGATTTGGTCTAGTGAATTGTTTTTTATTTTTAAATATTTGTTGATTTTTTATAAATTATTAATTCATCTGAATGAAAAGTATCTAAAAGTTAAAATTATGATAAAAAATTAAAAATTTCAACAATAATAAAACTAGGTCAAACTCACAGCAAGTATTATCACAGTGTCAGGTTTAAATTAATTTATTTTAAGTTTTCAATATCAAAGTGAATGAATATCAATATTGACTAGTTATTTTAGAGGAATTGATAGTGATGCTACATGCGCTGTTGAAGTCCATGCTCATTCTGGTGATGATTGTGTGACGATTTTTGTGATGATTTTCAATCTCGTTGTTGGTTTTCGGAGTCTAGCAGCATATGACTATCTATCCTTCGAGTACCATTTTAATTAGAATTTGTGTGTCGTTCGATAAAACATTTGACCACCAAAGTGAATCAGTTATTGTCCGCCTTCACCTCCAATTTGCTGATTGAATAACTTTTAACTCACGATTCAGTTAAAAAAAAACAGGGATGATTTGTTTATTTTATATACGAATATCATATTTTTATTTTGCAAAATTCAAATAGATAGTTTCTAACAAAAAATATATGTGAAATGACTTTGATCTTGATAATTTCTGCTACTCAGATTAACCACCATGCATGTTCCACCCACATTCTAAAACAAACAATCATAATTTATACAAAAGAAAAACAAAGTGCTAATTAACCACTCCTTTATTTATTACATTTATAAAATAGGAATTAAATAAACTTACAAGAGCAAATTAACTACTGCATGCATGAACCACATTTT
>JABCMJ010034563.1:0-11504 GCA_014822125.1 Arbutus unedo | reverse complement strand
CCAAAACCCTAGTACCCAGCAGACCCATGCTGTGAACTCCATGTATTATGAGTTGGGTATGAACTTGTTGGCCTTGTTTAAGCACAAAGGGGTGTGGACAAGCTTGCAAAATAGACGCAAGTTTGCTTGCTAAAGTCTCCTCAATGTTTGGGTAGAATCCAAATGGTTTGGATGGAATTGAGTTATTTGCATGAGTAGGCTTCGAACTCAGTAGAGCAATGGTTGAAAAACTTCTGAAGGTTGGATATATGAGCTTGTGATGATACATTTTTCACTCCAAGAGTGCATCTTTGTGCATTTACATTGAATACTCTTTCTTGTTATGTGCATAAGTGATCACTAGAGTACCTGAGGGAAGAATAAACAACCCTTTATTGAATGATGATTTTGTAATGAATGAATAAAAATAATAGAATTCCACTAAATCACTCACCAATTAAGTAAAGAATGGCGAAAATGTAAACTTATTTGGTCTCTCACCAAATCTCGTAAATAATACGAGGTCTAATGAGAAAGACCTCTTCTCATCAAGTCCTTTCTCACTGGTCAAACTAACTTGAAACGGCTCCAAATAATACTAGAATTATCAAAAAGATATTTTCACCTTGAGTTTTTAAAGTCAAATTTCACAGATTATTTAGGAATAGAGAGTAGAAATAGAATTGATAAAACTAGAAATTAGTACCCAGACATTCGAATTGAATCATTAAATCTAGTCATTCTCACAAAATAGTGCATAGAGAAGAATGAAAATGAAAATGAAAATTAAAAATTAAAAATTAAAAATAAGAACAAAACTTTGGCAACCAGACCTAAGAAGTAATGTTTCGACTCTCTTGGATTTTGACTAGAAGGTAGATTGATTGTGACTAGATTGGATTGGATTGATAATGGTTCGACTCTCTCTTGGATTTTGACTAGAAGATAAGAGTGATTGTGACTAGATTGGTATATTTTATTCAGTTTTAACCGTTTAAAAGAGTATCGTTTCATGTATAGCTTATATGTGTAGACCCACGTAATTTACAGCACATTGAGGAGGGGCACGACTCTTAAAATGAGTTTAAGAGTTACGCCCCGATTTTTAAAGAGTTTAATAACTAACATTTACTTCTTGTCTTTTTATTTCAAAATGGTTAAACGTATAACTTGGGATACAAAGTGTTTAAATACAGAAGTAAGTCTTGTACAAAAAATAGTTTACAACTCATAAGATTTTTAAAAAGGAAGTACAGAGCTTTAATTGAGGTAAACCACGGCTCGATTTAGTCTTCTTCTATGGCATTGTTATCGGCCAGATAATTCAGGTCTTTAACCCCCATTTTCAGTATCTGGCATGAAATGTCAAGGACATAATATAGCACAATGAGCTGTGAGACTCAATAAGCCATCTTACCCTTAATCCTAATACATGTGTATGACAAGCATAATATGTGCAATTTAGGAGAAGCAGTAACACATAAGTGCATAAAGTAAAAGAAGTTAAATAATATGTGGAGTCCTAATCTAAATCTGCAAGTCCAAAATCAAATGCAAGTCGAATCATGTCTCCAAGTCGTACAGTTTTGATTGTGGTAATTACCACATCATAGAACATCAACTGAGTGTACTAACTACCACGTCATTGAATCAACAAGCATATCATAGTCTTGTCGTTCACAACGATCAGGACACCAATGTTATAAATCATGCATTGGACCCCGTTCTAATTACTTTTGTCAAACCTCGAAACATCAAATCTCCAATTCATGTATGCATACATATTTACATCATACTTCCCTTGTAACATTATTACTTGATTATAACAAAAACACTTTGGAAATTATAAAGATGTATTGATTTGGACTTAGGATCCTGTGAACAACCGATTGTGACACAAGAGAACATAGTCATAGGGATTGGATTGTCATAGTAATCACCATGATCTTCTAACATGTTGTGTGCTGTCGGCGCCCTAGTCGTTGCTACGGTGGGTTCTGATATGCCTTGTATCTAGTGACGCACGCACGATCAGTTTATGTTTTATGATAAATTTTGACGGATTATAACATGAAAATTGTTACACATTACGGGCAGTGTTTGTGGCAACCCGGACTCGAGAAGTATTTGACGTAACAATTATCATGTGTTTTTGTTGTCGGTGCCCTAATTGTGAGAGACAACTGGCTCTGACATGATTGGTTGTTTAACGATGGATATTATGGAATGTTGTCGGTGCCTCGGTTGTGAGAGACAACGGGCCTTGACATGCTTGATGAACATTGACATGAAAATTATCACGTGCATACGTTATTGGTGTCTCGATTGTGAGAGACAATGGGCTCTGACATGCTATTGGAAAATGTGATGAAATAAGAAATCACACTCAAACTCTTGATATTAACCCAGTTATCAATTCAATTACCTATTATTTTAGCACATGTTTATTGCTTCCATTTTTCATTATACATTCATTTCACATATATGCATAGTTTGATCTGTTACATAAATTGTGAAGTACGGGTAGATTTTATTTATTGAGTTTCATCGCTCATGGTGCAATTTTTTTTGTCCTTGACATTTCACTCCAAGTACTAAAGATGGACCAGAGGAACCTAAGCTTCCGATTGCCAACATCGTCAACCCGAAAAAATATCCGATGGCACCATGGTTCAGTAAGCTAAATTTTAATGCTATGTAATCTCCTTTTCCAAATTTATTTCCGTTATTTTCAGTAGCTTATAATTCAAACTCGTATGTTTCCAATTATGAAATGAAAATTTGGTCATGTTTTTCGTTAAACTCTTCTAATTTATGTTTTCAAATTTCAATTTCAGGGTGTTACAAGGTAACTTCTGCTCTGGGATTCCATCTAGGTCTATGCTCAATCCCAGCATGACTCTGACCTCCCTCTTACTCTATTCTCTGGCTATGTTACACCTCGTTGTAATTGGTGCTAGTCCCTTTGTGCATCACCTTTCATCTCAGTGGCACTTGGATCATGCCACTACTACTGCCTCGCTATGTCGAGGTATCGTTGGGGACAGTTGTATCACTCCCCCTCCCTTTCTCGTTGGGCAAGCGAAAAGTCTAGTGACTACTGTGGGCCACTCCTCCTCGAGCCCCCCTGACCGGGTACGTAAAGGGTCTAGGTGGCCTTTACAGAGATGCCCACATTGCGACCTCCTGACCCTTACTCAGCTGACGAAGGGTCTAGTGACTACCGGGAGAATGCCCCCTCTTGACCCTTTTCAAGAGATCAAGGGTCTTGATGACTTGAAATACTGACTCGGACCCCATCAATCCAATCATATCATGACCTGCTAACTTGTCAGGCTCTTGTCAGGTGGGCTACACCAACCCATTGATTTTGTCCTGTTGACTCATAGATGTGGCCCACAGTCATATAATAATACAATTTCAACATCACTTTTTTAAGACAGTCCTACTGTAAGAGTAAAATTAAAAATAATCTATAAATTATGAAATAAATTACAGAAATTGCTTCGCACTTATATGAGATGTGGGCTCTATACATGGCTGATGTGATCCTTAAGGTCAAGGTCGGCAAAAAGAAATCTTTATGGTCAAAGTGCTATTACGAAAATATGGTCCTTAACCCTGGTTGGGTCACAAATGCGGTTTCAAACCACTTCAATTAAGGGTATGAAGCTGACATATGGCATGGGGCATATGGCGCCCCCCCAACTGGATAATGCATTCAACCATTTCATCCCGCCATCTTCCTATCCGACGTGGCAAGCCACTCAACATCGTGCCATCCAGGTTGTCTCTCTCTCCAGCTAGCAAAAGTAGCTCCATCGAACGCCACGTCCTTTTTTCCTCTTTTGCTTGGTCCCACCCAGTCACTGGGGTAGCGGGAACGCCTTAATATGACGGCAACTTCGGAGTGGACATCAACTTAGACTTGCACGATGTTTAATGAATAAAAAATTCGTCTATTGACCATAATGCCCTCACGGCAAGTGTCCATTCAGCAAGTGTCTACATTGTAATAGATTTGTTCGTAGCTTCGACATCAAATCAGGGACAGTTCAATAACTTTTACTTCTACTTTTTCAGTTTGGAGAAGGAAGACTGGAAAGGAAGTTCTGAGTGCTTGTTTGATGTAGTTGGAAAGTCAACTTTGAGAGAGAGAGAGAGAGAGAGAGATATTATGACTCAGTTACTCCTATCTGAGGAGTAGTTCTTTGATAATATTCGATTTCTACGGGTTTTCATGTGGTATCTACAGCAAGGTAAACATTTTGAAGTTGTTCTTTGAAGTAGAAGAAAAGAGCTTGGAATTTTCTGAAACCCATTGAATAACTTGGAAATTTATGGTTCTTTTCTAGTCACTAGTGCGTTCTGGGTCAGCAGTATTTTTACCAAATCAGTCAGCGCCTACAAATTTTGGAGTTGAATTGATTTGCAATCCTTTTGCTTTGGCTTTTAGTAATTTATTTATAAACTTGATTACACAATCTTCAAACAAGTTCTACAAATCATATTCCAAAATATTACGCAGTGGAAATAGAAAGAGCAACCTTAATATCTTTTCCGTCTAATGGAATATGGGAATTAGTTGAGTTCTTAAAAAGCAGAATACTGCGTTTATTTAGCATTATTTTTTAATACTAGAACGTTCAGTCTTTGTTTATTTACTTTTTTTTTGGGTCTCCATGAGAGTGATTTGTGCATATCGGCTATGAGATACAACCATTGATGTACATCTGTAAATTGGGTAGTGACAATTGTTGTCCTTAGTATATGCGCTATATGTGTTTATACAAGGGCAGAACTAGGAATCTAATCTACCCTGGGCGAAGCCAAAATTTAATAAACTATAATATATATTTGCCGATAAAATATGTGTGCGTGTGTGTGTGAGAAAATGATACATAGGCGAATAGCTTTTTTAGAAGAATCTTTAACATACATAGGTTACGCATACCAAATAACTCTTCCACCTAAAGCGTTGGCATAAGCCATTGCTCACATGTTAGTGACTATGACTCTATGAGCTTGTAACCCATTTTTTTATCATCTACGGAGGGAAAAAAAACACCAACATTTGACATCTAGGTAAATGTTAAGGTTTTTACCCCTCAGGAATTTCTCCATGTTTATTACTATAGCTCACATGACCAGGTTTGTTTTTTGGAGAATCAAAATATGCAGCTAAACTTTACAGAAGGAGTAAGACAAACAATAAATTTAATGGTGAGTTGTATAAAACATAATGCATGGGAACATCTATGTTACAAAGGAGGCAATGTAAAAATGAGAATACAACAAAAGCAAATATATGGCAAATAAATTGCATTAACAAAACTTAAAATCTAAGCACACCCGCCAGTGCTCTGCATAATAAGTGAATACTTACAGGAATGTGGACTGATTGATTCATCTTGTTTTAACGCTTCCTGTGTCCAGTGATCAAGAACTCATCTTCTTCTCCTCCAATTTCATTTGATTCGTCTTTATGTATTGCCTAAAAATGCCCTATTGTGTAAGTCTATCTATCACGATGTTCTATTGTGTATAAAACTGTGTGATGATATTCGAAAATTACTGACAAATGTAGTCACTATCTCACTATAATCCATAAAGAAAATGAAAAAATCATGATATGATTCACTATAATCCAAAAAGAAAATTACTAGTTTTCGATCATCAAGCCTTAGGGAGATTTTACTGACTGATTAGTGGGGTCATCAAGCCTTGGGGAGATTCCACCTGTTCTCTCTCTGTTTTTATATAAAAAAACACAGGCTTAACCATTTCCATTTCCCATTCCACCGGCGCCGCAACCACTATCACCAAAGATTTACCCATCAAGCCTTAACCATTTACAGGAGACTTAACCAAAAATTACTAACTAATAAAGAATTACTTAACCAAAAATTACTAAGATTGAATTGGGAGACTAGCAAAAATTACACTAGACTAGAACCAAAAATTACAGGAGACTAGCACGCACCAAAAAAATTACAGGAGACTAGCACCAAAAACTACTAAGACTGAATTGGGAGACTAGCACCAAAAATTACTAACAAGCAAGGAGAGAGAGAGAGAGAGAGAGACATACCGATTGCCCCAACGAGAATGAAGTTCGGAGCACTGGAGCTTGAAGCGCCGATTGAGGACTGGAGCAAACAGCAATCAACTGAGGGTTGAGCAAAACATTTACGATGGATTGAGGATGACTGGAAACCCCTAAGATTGGGCCTTTTTAATTAATTGGGTTGCGTAGAGTTGGGGTGGGCTAAGATTGAATTGGGCTGCAGAATGGGGTGCAGCGAGGCCCACGTGCTCGAATTCCTCCAGTACGTCGACCAGTTTGGAAAAACCAAGGTTACGCGTCCACCTGCTCTTTCTTCGGGCACCCCCACCCGCCGGCGCCCTGCCCCTGCCCTCTCAAGCAAGCCTGGGGCAGTCTCGACGCCCTTGTCGGCCGCCTCCGAGCAGCCTTTGAGGAGAATGGAGGCTGCCCGGAGAGGGGCTCGAGCGGTTTGGCTTTATCTAAGGGAGGTGAGAGACACTCGGGGCAAAGCTAGAGGGATAGCTTGTGAGAAGAAGAAGAAGAAGAAGAAGAAGAAGAAGCCACAAGGAAATATGGGCTCAAATAATGAAGGTGGTGTAATGGGTGGTCAATTAAGTTTTAACCATGGGCAGAATGGTCTTTTCGGTCACTCTTTTGAAACCAGTGGAGGGGTTGCTGTGGTTGGGTCATCAGAGGGTCGGAGCTCCATGATTCCTCTATCTGTTCTGAATTAGAATTTGGGTTGGTAGCATTTTGTTTTAGTATAAATAGTAGTAGTAGTAGTAGTACTGTAATAGGAATTAAAGTAGAAGGTAGCTGTAAAACTAGGGTTTGTTGTCAATTTGAAGTTACAAAAATGATACACACACATCATTTTTACATATTATTTTTATACATCACTCAAAATTACGTCATTTTGTGTCGTTTTGTGTTGAGAAAAAATCATATTTGTTTTTTACCTATATCGCTCAAAATATATTTGGATTTTTTTCAATACAAAACGACGTAGTTTTAAATGATGTATAAAAATAATGTGTAAAAGTGATGTGTATGTAGCACTATTGTTGAAGTTATTCTGTGTGATGTCTATATCTTTTTATGGGTAATGAGAAAGGGTTTAATAGGGCTTATTTATTCCATAATTGCAAGCTATGTCGAAAATAGTCTTTTTCCTTGATGAAAGAAAGATCGTCTCCTCAGCTTCTCGACAAAAGAAAAGATAAATTATTTTGATTATTTAATGTTCACTTGTACAAGAGTTTTTCATTCTTAGTTTATTTACTCAGAATGAGACTATTTATTAGATTTTACTGTATTAACCTTGACTTAGATATTACAGATTTTACATCAATAATGCCGTATCCTGTTATGAAAATATATAGCAAACTAACAAGATACTTACTACACGTCCTCTTCTTCTTTCTTTTTATAACGTAAAATAGTCATGTTAGCTAGATTAATTTTTTTTTTTAAAAATTTGGCACACAGTCTTAGAAAGAGAGCTTGGATTTCATATTTTAATAGTTCATTTTCACAAGAATTAGGTTTAGCTAATCATTGATAGAGCCTTGTAACCCCTACAGAGAATTAGAGTGGGTTTTTAACAGAGTTATCTATTTGATACCGTATTGGCCAGTACATTTTGTACTGTTCTCGTAATAGTACTGGATTATTTGCGTATTGTTTCGGTCACTATTTTAGCCGATACAGGTCTGTACCGGTCTGTAATTTTATTTTATTCTTAAAATTTTAGTTAATAGTTTTTTTGAATAATCAAATATAAATAGAGACTAAAATCATTCTCTTTTTATATTTGGTAATTTAAAACTCTTTTTATATTTGGTGATTTGGTTTTAAATTGTGAAATTTTATTTTATATATTCAATATTATTTTTTGTTAAAAAAATATTATTTGAGAAATGAGTATTAATTTTAACGATAAATTAAAGTACTATTATACATTAATACTAATACGGACCGTATTAATAATAAAATTAAAACGCTCGCTGAAATTGAATTGATAACTATTCCATAAGAAACTTGAGAGATCGTATACTCCCTATTCTATCAAATTAAGAGAGTAGATCGAAAATGTGTATAGGCCCAGGAACTGTCATGTCAGAATGTATTGACTATTCGCTAGTAAGTTCCAAAGGAGAATTGCTTGATGCTTTACCTCCTCTTTTTTTTTTTATTGTCCTGGATCCCCTTTTCTTTTGCTAATGATTGTTTAGAGGAAATTGATTTGGTATAAGGTATTCGTTTTTTTTTTCCAAGGGGGTGTTGTTACGATTTAAGAAGAGTAGCATCAGAATTATAAAGCAATATTTTATTAATTTGGATTGAAGAATCAAAATGATAAATCTAAACAACTCAAAACAGTAAAATTATATCACAAAATAGGATTTAGAAAATAGTCTGTAAAATTCAAAGAGGCACGACTAGTCGTTCTCCTAAAGCCGCATGTGCCTCCCTCTGTGACGGTTCTGATGGTCGCACACAACTCCAAAATACAACCCAGAATGCTCACAGTGGTCTGATCCACAATTCGCAGTTGCAGCACACAAATACCAAGTATGTTTTAGATGCCCAAAGTATATAGAAAGTAACAACAGTATATGATAGATAAACGAATGTGAAAGAATGGAAGATAAGAGAAAAGAATATACTGTGAGATTTACAAGAGTTCTCTTTATATAGAACTTTTAGTGTCCCTTTAGAATGACATGTCTTTTCAAAATAAAAGACTTAATGCCTCTTAATGAAAGAGTGTGTTGTGTTCCATTTGAAATAAACAATTAAATTTAAAAGTTTTAAGACTTCTAGAAACTATGTTTCTAACAATCCCCCACAAGAACCAAAACTCCATAAAATCAAACAAAATCAAAATCATCTGTATAACATTATAATAGAAAATATTGGCCATTTTTACCATATAATAGGTGTAGGAGTCTTCTAGACTTGAACACTACACTTAGTGACAATAGTTCTCATCTGAGGGAACTCAGTGAACGAGATCTTGAACTGGAACCCTTTAATCAGAAGTTAACTATTGCACATATGGTACCGAAACATAACTTAAGGCGCGAGTTGGCACTATTAATGGCCATGTGCACAAATCTTGATTCTCGTGAAAGTTTTAGGGAACAGCCTAATTTACACGGTCGCGACCTCACGACACTCTCACTTAGGCGAAACCTCCAAGGATATAAGTGATGAATATATATCCTGCGAAAAAATGGTTGCCTTGGTTTCATTCAAGGTTGAACCCTTCCTCATCGTCACTACTCATCAGCACTTACGCCTTAGGGATGGACAGGAAAACATTTCTATAAATCACATGTCTCCTTGATAGTAATGCTAGAAATGAGTCAAGCTGTAAAGATTGTTTCTACCCATTGAACTTCCTTCATGGGATCTCCAATCACAGAAGTTGGGTTTCCTCTTTAGTTGACTTCCTGTAGGCTTAAGCCCATCCCCCTCGACAATTCTAGGATTACACTCCTAGATAGACCCTTAGTCAATTGATCAGCAATATTCTTTTCAGATCTCACAACACTCAATGAAACAACATTTTTGTTTACTAGACTTCTGACAGATTTATACCTGACTTGAATATGTTGGTTCATCTTCTTATTAGTATGTGTTTGTCTTATCAAATCAATTTACAACTCTGTTATCACAATGTATTGATATAGCTGGCATAGGATGTGGTATTAAAGGAATATCATGAAGTAGATTCTTTAACTATTCAGCTTTAGCACATGTTGTACCTAGGGCTATTAGTTCAGATTCCATTGTACGTCTAGATATAATAGTTTGTTTCTTTGAACCCCAAGATATATGCTGCATCACCTGACATAAATATATAACCAGAAGTAGATTTCACATCTAAACTATCTGTTATGCAATTGGCATCACTATAACCTTCCATAACACTAGGGAAGCCACTATAGCAAAGTGAATAATTTAATGTTCCTCTTAGGTATTTGCACACTCTTTCTAAAGCAGTCCAATGTTCATTAGTAGGATTGTGAGTATATCTACTAAGTCTACCAATAGCATAGGAGATATCAGGCCTAGTTTTATTTGCTCTGTAGAGTAGTAATCCAATAATTTGTGAATAGTTAAGTTGAGACACTGGTTCACCAGTATTTTTGGTCAAGTCAAAACTAGGATTATATGGTGTTGATACCGGTTTAAGGTCATAGTAATTAAACTTTCTAAGCATCTTTTCTAAAATTCCAGATCGATCTAGAGTAATACCACTTGGTGTTCTTACTAATTTCATTCCTAATATTATGTAGGTCTCACCCAAGTCTTTCATATCAAAGTTTTTAGACAAATAGATTTTAACTTTCTCTACAACTCCCAAATTAGTCCCAAATAAAAAAATATCATCAACATAAAGACATAATATGACACATTCCTTCTCGTCGCCTTTAAAGTACACACATTTATCATTTTCATTAATACTAAAACCATGTGCAAGAATAACCTCATCAAACTTTTTATGCCATTGCTTAGGTGCTTGTTTAAGACCATACAAACACTTAACTAATCTGCATACTTTGTGCTCTAGACCCTTTATAACAAAACCTTTGGGTTGTTCCATGTATATTTCTTCTTCTAAATCACCATTAAGAAAAGTAGTTTTAACATCCATATGATGAATAACTAAGTCGTATATAGAAGCTAAAGCAATTAAAGTCCTAATGGTTGTAATTCTAGATACTGGGAAATATGTGTCAAAATAGTCTATTCCCTTCTTTTGAGTAAACCCTTTAGTTACCAATCTAGCTTTATATTTTTCAATGCTACCATCTGGTCTTAGCTTCTTTCTAAATACCCACTTACAACCAATTGCTTTATTCCCAAGAGGAAGGTTTGGTAAGTCCCAAGTATTATTTTGAAGTATAGACTCTATTTCACTATTAATAGCTTCTTTCCAAAAAAAGGGCATCCAAAGATGACATTGCTTCGCTATAAGTACTAGGTTCATCCAAAACTTTTCTCGAATCTTATCCTCTTACTCCTTCTAGGTTCTATTTCTAAAGGTTCAGGTTCACTAACAATAGCACTAGAACTAAAAGAAGACATATGACTAGTAGAGTTGAGGCTAGAAATTTTACTCTTATAAGGGAAAATATCCTCAAAAAAAGTTGCATCTCAAGACTCAATAATAGTGTTATGGGAAATATCGCTAACCTCAAATTTAACAACTAAAAACCTATATGCACTGCTATTTTGAGCATAACCTAGAAAGACTGTATCAATAGTTTTCGGGCCTATTTTTCTCCTTTTAGGATCAGGAATAATTACTTTAGCAAGACACCCCCACACTTTTAAGATTTCCAAGTTAGGTGCTCTTCTTTTCCAAACGTCATATGGTGTTTTATCACAATCTCTTACTAATACTCAATTCAGAATGAAACAGGCTGTTAATACAACTTCCCCCCATAAATTTTTAGGTAACCCA
>JABCMJ010034552.1:0-24014 GCA_014822125.1 Arbutus unedo | reverse complement strand
GTATCCAATTCCTGAAAAACACAATGAGTAGGAAAAAAAGTCATGGAACAATTTGCAAAACGAGTAAGACTACTAATAGACAAAAAATTAGTAGCAAAATTTGGAATATGTAAAACTGAAGAGAAAAATAAGGAGGGAGAATAGCAAACAGAATATTTCCTTGAGATAGCAAAGAATAACCCGTCGATTATTCTGACCTTATCCTTATCAGAACAGGTAGAGTAAGAATCAAATACGGAAGAACAATTTGTCATATGATATGTGGAAGTGGAAGTGGAAGCGGAAGCTATAGTAGATGGAGAATCAGCCTAAGCCATAAGGCGCCAGAGAGCTTGTATTTTTCCCTGAAAGAAGTCACCAACATAATCAGAAGATGCTTGAGCCCCAATTCTAAACCCAGAATTAGACAAGGTGACAGCAGCATACTCCAAAACATGGGCCTAGGCCTGAGAACGCCTGGAGCCACGACCACTGTATCAGCCCCTTCGCTCACAAGAGGGGCGGCCATGTAACTTCCAACAAAAATTCCTAGTATGGCTGGTGTTATTGCAATAATCACATCAGAGTGACTCACAATCATTAGGCCCACTGCTAGCACTAGACTAAGACTTATCACCCAGTGAAGGGATGGCAAGCAAGGCAGAACAATCAGAAGGAGAAGTGTGCAGCATAGCACCCTTCCGACTCTCCTTCAACTGGATAATGGCATAAGCCTCTCCCAAGGATGGAAAAAGAACACGACCCAACACTTACACGCGAATCTAATCATAATCCATATCACAGCCAGCAAGGAAGTCATAAACTCGCACTTTCTCCAACATTTTTAACCAAGTTGCAGCGTCAACAGTACAAACCACCTGAAAACCTTGATAGTAATCAAACTCCTACCATACTTTACTCAACTCCGCATACTATACAACTACAGGGAGATGGTGTTGAGCCAATGTACAGAGGCGCTTTCGCAACTCACAATACTGTGCATCATTACCTTATTGCGAGTAGATTTGGGCCGCAATAGTCCAAATCTTATACGGTGTATCAAGGACCAGAAAAGTATGGCGAATATCATCCCACATAGAGGTAAATAACCAATTCATCACTAAAGATTTCTGAGATTTAAATCGCTTAAGGGCAACATGCTCACTTTCATCAGGTGGAAGAACAGGGCCCTCAATGAACTCTGATATCCCTCTAGCTTTAATGGCTAAAGTGAAGGTGTGAGACCAGATCAAATAATTGGTAACATCTAACTTGATCGGACAAATATCCAATGGAGTGGTTTTGGAGCCGGTCAAATTGGCTCGAGACATCTTTAGCACCAGACGAACCAGTGGGAACAATTTTGGGATTTTGCAGCTATAACGCAATGCAAAAGAGAGACACCCAACAGAAACCCAAAAAACAGCGACCAAACAACATAGATCTGACGAACACAGCACTATTCACTGTTCACGCGCACTGTTAAGTTTTTTTTTTTTTTTTGGGTAGTGGCAACAATGGGTGACGATGAAACTGCTGGGCGTCATCGAAAACTGGATATATACACAGATCTATAAGATCGAGAGAGAAAGAACGCGACAATCACTAGTGAGTGCGGCGCCGCGCCGAGAGAGAGAGAGAGAGAGAGAGAGAGTGGCTGCTAGGGTTCGACGGTGGCGGGATTTTTTTTTGTCCTGCTCTGATACCATATTAAATTTAATAATCCTGAATAATTGATTTCTGTTAAAAAAAGTTCATGATTGAGTCTCGTCTTTTCTTTTCGTTCATCAAGTAATATTTATACAAGTACAAAGATACCTCATCTACCATTCTAACTCAACTACTACTCTATTTACATAAGGAAACAAAACCTAAATCTAATCTAATTATATTCCTATAACTTAACTACAGCAACATTACAATCTATACACCGCACAACCAGCTCTTGCTACAACTATAGTTTTGCGGATAAGGATAATGCATAGTAACTCACCATCTTTAGTCACACCTGCTATTTGTCTTATACTCTACAAATAACACTGTTAGTATCAAAAAGTCCTCCGCAACATGGTACCACTGGCGGAGCTTCCACCTCCTAGTACCCGAGGCCGCGCCGGCACCTCGTCTCTAAGTGAGCTCGCTCATCTCCAAGAACAACAAGCTCGCCCTCAAAGATCATTCACCATTAGGCCTTGCCCAACTCCTAAGCTTTCAACGCTCCATGAGCTCACAACAAGCTCCAAAAGGAGGCTCCAACAACACCATAGCCTAAGGGAAGGACCTAGGCACTTCGCTCGGAACCAAAGGAGGTACATGTTTTGGAGGCTAGAGCAAAAGGTTTGTCAAGGAGGTTGAACCCATCCTCAACAAGCCTACCTTCATCGGTCAAAGAGAGCGGGGGCATTGACCAAGCCGTCTGACATCTCGAAACACATATCATACCTACTGGCTGGTAGCTCAATGATATGACTTTCCACAAGCTGATGTCTGACCCCAAGACTTCCATAAGAGGTTCAATCACCTAGAGAACCTATTGAGCCAACAAGCAAGGCCACCCATCCTCTAATGAATTGGCCCCTTCCTCCAACCATCCCATCTAGAGAGAGGCTCAAGCATACAAAATACACACTTCGAGATCATACATCAATCTCTAGTTGACCACTCTCCGTTGCCATCCTCCTCCCTAGCCAGAGCTCTCTCCTCCACCTCCAATGGTCTTGAGCCAATGTAGTGCCCTTCATATTCCCAAAAGCCCACATCAGGTACACTTTCATTACTAATATCCACAAATGTAGATAAACAAACCATTGTTATCACTCTGTCAAGGAAGTAAACGATTACATTGTCATAAGTTTTCATAAACCTGTGATCAAAGCATCGTGTAATATGCTTACATTACTTCAAGGTGCATGTTTTCGTTCCTGATACTTCACAATATCTTTTGATGCAAAACACACTAACGCTTTAAAACAATTCATCAAAAATTTCCACTAAATTTTTTTAACTAGATTCTTGCTCTATTTGGAAGTAGAATCAATTGGTAAAAATACAGCACTCCTAAAAATCAGTGACTTTAATAGCAATAATTTTGGTTTATTGCAGATGACATTTGTGTCCATCTATGCTTGTTGATTACTTGATGGGCTTTGTGGTGCTAGTGTCGTGAAAGGAATGCTACCCGGCTGATCCTGCTAGTATTTATATGCTTGTCTCAAAGATTAAGCCATGCATGTGTAAGTATGAACTAGTTCAAATTATCTGCTGCTACTCTGATAACCGTAGTAATTCTAGAGCTAATACGTGCAACAAACCCGACTTCTGGAAGGGATGCATTTGCTAGATAAAAGGTTGACACGGGTTTTGCTCGTTGTGGTGATGATTCATGATAACTCAACAGATCACATGGCCTTCATGCCGGCGACGCATCATTCAAATTTCTGGCCTATGAACTTTCGATGGTAGGATAATGGCCTACTATGGTGGTGACCGGTGACCGGTGACGGAGAATTAGGGTTTGTTCCAGAGAGGGAGACTGAAAAATGGCTACCACATCCAAAGAAGGCAGTTGGCGTGCAAATTACCCAATCCTGAAACGGGGGGTTAGTGACAATAAATAACAAAGCAGCAGGATTGGCCAAACTAGTTGGTTGCTTCCTTCTTGTCTCTCCCACGGAAGTCCAGTGAGCAGGCTGCATTTTATGGCCTTGTAAGCAATCAAAAAAGCTCAAGCGGTTGTCCCTTTGAAAACATAGAAAGGCCATCCTGAAACAATCTAGTAGGAGCCTGATAATCAATGTAGAGAGTACACTTAAAAAAATAGTAAATAGTCTCTAATCAAATTACTTAGTAACCCATGCAATCACTCGTAACAACAGTTCCACAGCAATGAATAGAAGCCGCCAAAGAAGATAACATAGCTTTTCTGATCCATCTCTCAATGATATTTTTTACTTTCTATCTTTTTGGTCATCAACTCCAAAGTTCAAACTACTCTGCATAGAGATATTTTGGATGTAGCAAACAAACTGCAGTTACCATGCCAATTTTAGATAAGGTAGAAGACTAAGAGTGCAAGTTACCAATTAATGTGCATCCATAAAGATTGAATGCTGGGCTCATCCCTGAAGTAACCTGAGCCAATAAAAAAGGAAACAAAAAAATCACAAAAAATATTCAAAATGATATGGCCTGCATTCCATCAACTGTTGCTATGCTCAAAAGTCCTAGTCCTTTGTCTTCTCTTGTGGTGGTATGATACCAACTTTGCAGCAAAATCCAAATAGGATTCCAGAGCTTCCTCGTTAAAGAGAGAGAGAGAGAGAGAGAAACCTTCTTGCCACGCGTCAAACTTAACCGGATGTGTGCATTATCAAACATTCCGTTTTGAATAAGAGTTTGGAATATGGCTTCCTTAACCTGCAGTTTGTTCCAGAGAGTGACATGTCAAGACAAACAACCAAAAAGCTTCTCAAACTATAGGCTCCTAAACAACATTTATGGCAATTACTAAGACCCCCACCTCTTCACGAGCTGGTAAGTTATTAAAGGCCAGAGCTTTTGCTGAATCAAACAACCTGGTAATGTAAGGTTCATTAATTAATATGGTATTCTCATTAGTAATGAGGAAGCCAACATTATTGTTCAGGAAATATAGAACATATAGAATAGCTTGTCATATACAAACTAGAGCACAAGGAAACTACATTGAGGAGAGGAAACATTTAACATTACAATTCACAAAGTTCATCGACAGAATTTTGTTAACATCCAAATCATATTCTCCATGAAAATATGAGGACTTATAAAAGGCAGCCAACTGTTCTCTTTCATATAACTAAAGAAAGGTATCTCTGAATTCCATCCATAACTTGCACTGTGAACTTTCTGAAATTTACTAGCTGATACTGTTCACACATGAATGAATTATAAGGTATTTTTTTCATTGACAATCACTAAGTCCGTGTTTCCAGAATTACATCATCAACATAACATACTAGGACAGATTCGAACTACAGAAGATATGCCCTGGACATGTGCCTGCACCAAGTATAATTTTTGTCAAGCAAAATGTTTTCTTTCACTAACCGATCTAAATGCTCCTCAAGCTTAAATAACTTCCCATCATAAACTCGAAGCCCTTCCCACACTGAATCACCACCTTGAACAACTGAATCAAGCACTGAAACCTTGAAACCATATCGAGTAAGCACAAGAACAACAAAAACATTGCATACTCAACAAAAAAAAGAGAGCTCGATTCTATCATTGAAAGCTCTCCACAATAATTATCCTAGTGCGATTCTTGTAAAGGTACCTTTGCACTATCACGGGGTAAAATCTCATCACCAACCCAAACAAGCAGCTTCTCATTGGCGGGAACAGGAAGACTGGGATGAGGCAGTTGTGGTCCTAGACGAGACTTCCCCCTTGTGTGGCGCCGAAGCATGTTGTACAAAGGTAAGCTTCGCTCCAGCAAGTCATATAGAGAAGATGGGAATGGCTGAAAATGAAAACAAAATTTTCAACGCATTACACAACTTCCGTTACCTTCTCAAGTATCAGAGATCCATCCACAAAGAAAGAGGCCAACGTGTTACACATAAATTGAGCATGTCTGCAATATGTACAAACAGAGAGATGTATTTGCACAGGAAATGTTCATCAAGCTTTTACTGGATGCTTTCATGTTTCTTTATTGGCAACAACAATGATATTTCTAACAAAAGAGGGGAAAATGTACAAGAAAAAGGAGACAGGGGGCCCACCAAAGAAGAATGCTAAGAAGAAGCAGAACTATACAAAGCCTCTATGTCTAGTATAAACCACCCATTGCCCTGGAGTCTCCTGGAATAGAAATAACAGAACCTGTTTTCAACTTAATAATTCTACCAAACATGATCACGATGAACTTTGAATTGTGATCTTATTTATCGAACAATCTTATGCACAGATGCAGGAATGAAACAACTGCAGTGTGGGGTATGTCAGATTGAGATAAATAATGCAACTATCAATGGCAACTTGGTTTGGCATTCTACCTCATAAATCCCTCAAAACAACCAGGCATAAAATGTGACAAGGACAGAAACACATGGAGTCTAATATAGCAAAGACAGTCCATGTTGGAAAATTTCTAGTTTCTACTGCAAGATTATCATGTTGTGTTTGATACATTTGCAAGTAACATAACTAACATCAACACTCAATAATGTAAACTGAAAAAAGAAAAGAACTTAGGTTTTGACCTATTCATCCTCTGAGAAACATTTTCTGTTTGGGGATTTACTCAATCCTCATGTGATTTTTAAGGATAGAAAAACATGTAATTATTTCCAATAAAATTTTGGCAATGTGAGCAGAGAGAACTCAAGAATAAGTTGCTGCAAGTCGGGTAAGAATATATATATAGTATAGCCAAATTAATTAGGTATAACCCTTATTAAAAAGTCTTTTCAGCCAGTTTAGTTCCAAAAGATTTGGGAAAGTACAGCTGTAGATATCTGTGACAGGTCATTCCAATCAGCAGATGATTTGCAGCAACCTATTTTCCTTTTTGATTGGGGCAAATTTGCAGTGATGTTATTAAGTAGACAAACTACATACCGAACGGTACTTCTTTACTGGTATGAATCCCGTTGATTTATGTACGCTTCCATACCACCATGGGGCCCAAATGCCATCTACGGATTTTGGACCAGCTTCCCATCTGAAAATGATTCATTGATATTTTGTATTTCAAAATTAATGCAAGATTTAAAGGGAGATACAGCTAGGTTTGGTTGCAAATATAGACTGATCTTACCACTAAGAGCAATAATCATGCAGGTGTTTAACATGATCTGTTCCTATCGAACCACGGGTTGGATGTCACGATGCATTACACACCAACTTCAGAGAAGATAAAACTGTAATAACTCTTCTATATACAAAGAAGGTTTAAATGTCAAGAACCCTAGAAAAATGGGAGGACACCATTTGTCAAGGGAAATGTTGCGCCAGCCGAGACTTTCTTTGTTTTGCACTTAGAGGTAACATAATGCAGCATAGCACATCCATGAAAGATTTAACAAGGTAATGTATTTATCACCTAATTATCCTGTGCCCCATTAAAGACTTTCTCCTCTCAATCTCTGTCTTCGTGTCCATGTGTGCAAGTTTATTTTTGGGTGGGGGGAGGTGTTGGGTGTTTGCAATGACTAGAGCAAGTGACTATGCCTTCCTTCCACTGCCTACCCAGAAAATATTACTTCCTTCAAAACACCAGACTCCAATTCTCTCTCTGTCAAGGCAGATGAAATTCTTGCCTCTGTTCTGCATGCTTACCATCCCTGTTCCCCAAGCACTCAGATGGCTCCATTATTTAACTAGGACAAAAGTGTCCTGCCCCAAGCACTGCATATCTAGACCATAAGGAACCATCTCATTGACTTGAAGAAGTGAGGGCAAGGATGTAATGGCGAAGCCCGAGGAGAAGTGGAGAAACCAGGTCTACCTACTTACACAAGAACATGTGTAGCAGTATTTCAGAATATTACAAGTAGAGAGAAGGGCCCACGTGTGATGTTAGCAGACATTTTCTGTCATTTTTCATTTGCATAGAAATCGAAGGCAGGCCCTGCCAGCCTCCATGACGATCTGGAACTACTTATCACCTTGCTTTTGCATTGCATGCTTCTATTCAGTTGCAGAGTGTAACTACTTAGGTGTTGAAGGACAACTATGTCACAAACTCTAGGACTTTGAAGGCGAGAAAGTTTCAAACGTACATAAAATAAAAACATGGTAACAGTTCCATAAGAGAGTGATATAAGGAAGACAATCTCGATATGGAAGAGATTTTCTAATGATCAATTATTCGATATTATAGGATGTAGGTTAAGTAGTATTTGTCATTCAGTCTTGGGCCTTGGGACATCTTGTAATAAGCTTAATGGGACAAGCTGACCAGTTAAGGGTATTAGGACAAAAGATGGAAGTCACCGATCCTTTACATTCGCGTACAACTGCATTGCAATATAGAAACTTGCCTTGGTTATGCCCGATCTCACTTTTACTTTTACTTGGTTATCAAAATAACTGCACACATCTCAAGGTCCCCCCAAAGGAGGCTCGAGCAGGCTAGGCCAAAAGGTTGGATTTTGGTACTCCAATAGGAGTTTAGAGACCTTAAATAGAATGGAGTTCTTCTTCTTTCAAGGGCATCGGAAGGGGGCCAGTTCAAGATCACATTGTTCCTCTACCTGCATGAAGTGGACCTGACTCTGGACCAAGCAAAGACATTTATTGGATTTTTTAAGACAAAACAGTAGCCCCTGCTGATGCCTGCCTAAAAGCCGCTTCAGCAAGCCACTAGACTGCCGGTCAATTGACAAGACCCCCAACTGAGCAACAAGAAAGTGGTTGACAAAGGTTAAAAATCTTGTTTTGACATAGGCAAAAAAATCTGTATCATATTGAGAGATGAAAACACTTGGTTTCTCTTGAAATCTATCTTTTTAGTTGATCCATGAACTAGTTCAGAGTGTTTTTCACTAGTTTTCTCATAAAATCCCCCATAAAGTGTCGCATTGCACATCCATCTAGCAGCATTGTGCAATGGAGTTCGAAAGAGTGGAGATCGAAGCAAGGAGTTCCATTGAAAAATATTGAACAAAAAATCTCCCTGAGGATCACAAAGCTTGGAGACAAAGCGACGAGGTTTTTGCGAAAGACTAGTACCGTGAGGTTAACGGGGGTCAGGTTGTAAGTTTTCTCGTCTTCAGTCTTGTATAACACTTAATTCATAGTGGATTGTTTTGATGATTCTATGTGCTCAACAATCTTCAGCGATTTTTCTCATAAAAAGCGTTGTTTTGCGCATGATTATTGTGTCTATCTTTATGTTCTATGCATTTGTGTGTGGAGGCCTTATCATTCGTTAAACATAATATAGCAAACAATAAGACAAATATATAGACCATCACTTTTAAGATTTATATACTTCTACAGGAATTTGACAAATTAGCCCCTTTATACACAAACTAGTTCAACCAAATCAATAGACAACTGCACTACAAAAAAAGGACATGCAGTCCAGATTGAACCCGGAACGAAAACAGGATAAGGCAAGAAAGAACCAAAGATGAAACAGTAAGCTTGACATAATCCCTATAGAGACTCATCTAAATAGGTAATCCCAGTGCAATGGGTTCCACCTAGCGCCCCATTTAAATGAAAAAAAAGGCCTTATTGAATAAACTAAATTCTGAAAGGAACAAGCAAGTGAATTTGATGCTGGTTGAACACCATAAGACTTTTTTCCACGAGCTTTTTTGGTAGGGAAAAAAATTTGCCCGTGCTTTCGAATGAAATCAAAATAGCATCAGTGACATGCATATCAGGTAGGCTAAACAACTATTTTTAACTTTTGAACCAAATAGCATTGACATACTTCAGCATTGCAGCTTGAAAAGGAATATCCAAATCTTGACAAAGCCATCGTAAAGCAGCCTGTACAAGAGCATAAGGATAAAATTCATCTTGAAAAAGCCAAAACATGTTAAACCCAACAATTTTTTCTGACAAAGAACTGAGAAAATAAAACAAAAGAACATAAAAATAACAGCAAGGATTCAGGAAAAAGAACAAGTTAATGCCTTGCAACAACCAACTCAAACTACTCATCTGAAAAGGTATTTTGGCCTAGGAGAAATATATGCTTAAACAAAAATAAATCTATGTTCATCAGGAAGCTTGAGTTAGTCTAAAGGTCTCCAAGGAGCCAGAATGAGGCATCATCACCACTGGGATTGTAATTGCCAAAGTAAGACATGCAAAGCATACACAAATTACGTTGTTAATGACAACCCAAAGGCCATATTTTTAGGACTCAGCAAAACAGGAAATAATAATCATTCGTTCAATCAATCACTTCACTATACAGGATTACAGACTACCTCAAAGAGCAACTTAGATTAAGCAAGACATTACAAGGAGGGGGGCTGCAGCCCATTAAAAGCAGAAGGCATTTTAAAAAGCACAAAATTTCAAAATCAAGTCACGTCAAAAGAAGGTAATTAGGAAACCTGAGATCTTGTATTGACTAACTTAAAGCATGGCCAATTCATTCTCTAAATCTACACAAGAATCAGAGTATTGTTGGTCAAATTTATGTGATAATAGCCAAAACTGAGGCTACTTGGAATTTTTTGGATCTTTATATGTGGTTAAGTTGGTTAATGTTGGTTTTACAGTCAAAGTCTCTTAATTACGACATGGGCAATTAAACGCAGGTGGAGTTAAAAGTCATATATAAGCATATAAGTAGCCTTGCTACTCTCTTCGTTCAACTGAAAAAAAGTTTGGAAATTTCCGACCATCTTTTAAGCATCTCTTCGGATTACATGACTCAGATCTGTTTCCAAATTTCTATTTCCCAATAAGCTTCTAAATTATGCAGGAAGACTCACAGCAAACCTTTTCCGCCTGTTAATATTCAAATTAGCTCAATTCCTTTCCGACCATTCATCAACCCAATCACCCTATAGAACCAACAAACCCATATTTAACTGCAAGGAAGAACTGTCCACATAGAAGAAGCCAAAACAATCCTTCTCTTTGCATAAAACAACCTGAAACATTATCAACAATTCTACATCCTGATAAAATCGCAAGTCCATATCCTTGAAAACAATTTTAGGCGATGAAACTAATTTAATTAGCCTCTAAAGCAATCCGGACTCACTATTGGCTTCCATTCTGTGGCTATAGCTTGCTAACTTCCACAGTGTCCCAAAGTCACATGATGCCTTTCATACTGTATGAAAGACATCAGTCAACGAGTGACGAGATGAATCAACAATGGACAATGCGGAGGACGAATCATGCAAGTTGTTATCAGAGAGTAAAAGATGTTTAGGGTTTCATAATAATTTACCCCAACACACTTATAAAATAATAAAGACTAAAAACAAGGTAAAAGACACAAATATCCCAATACCTTAATATTATTATAGTAACTCTTAATACTCCTCCTCAAGTTGGAACATAGATATCACATAGACTAGCTTGTTACATAGTAGTTCCAATTGTGACTTGCATAACGGCTTGGTAAAGATATCAGCCAATTGAGTGCCTTTAGACAAGAAAGGAGTGGCAAATCACACCACTATCCACCTTCTCTCTAACAAGATGGCAATTGACTTCAATATGTTTGGTCCTCTCATGAAACATAGGATTTGATGCAGTATGAATGGCTATTTGATTATCACAATACATATTCATAGGCAACTGCACACCAATACCTATCTCTTCAGGGAAGGATCATACCCAAATAACCTCACATGGTGTGTGTGTCATGGCACGATATTCAGCTTCTGCACTAGATCGAGCAACAACGGTTTGCTTCTTACTTTTTCAAGTCACAAGATTATTGCCTAAGAAAACACAGTACCCAGTAGTTGATTTTCTGTCAGAAGGTCTTCTTGCCCAATTTGAATCAGTAAATGCATCAATACGTAAGTGACCACTAGCTCGATAAAACAAATCTTGTCCTGAATGAGCCTTTGGATACTTAACAATACAAAGGACAACCTCCAATGAGGGAGTTGAGGTGCAGACATAAACTGACTTACTAAACTAACTGCAAATAAAATATTATCATGCATGATGGTAAGATAATCCAACTTCCCAACCAATCAACGATATTGGTCAGGACTAGGAAGCAACTCCCTTTGATCGACGCACAATTTGACATTAGGATCCATAGGAGTATCCATAGGTCTCGATTTCAATAAGTCACTCTCCTCTAAAATATCCAGAATATATTTGCGCTAAGACAAACTAAGACCGTCCTTGGACGGAGCCACCTCAATATGTAAGAACTAAGAAGTATCTTAGTTTGCCCAAATCCTTGATATGAAACTATCGTTGGAGGAATTACTTCAGCTTGGCAATACCTTGTTGATCATCACTCGTAATGATAACACCATTCACATAAACAATTAGCAATATTTACCATGAGCAGATGTGAGACGAAAGAGTGAATTATCTGAGTGACAACGACGCATGCCAAACTGCATCACTAAACATGTTAAACCAAGCTCTCGGAGACTATTTGAGCCCATAAAGTGCTTTGCGAGGTTGACATACCTAAGCACGTTCCCCCTGAGCAACAAATCCAGCTGGTTGCTCCATGTATACCTCCTCAAGAAGATCGTCATGCAAAAAGGCATTTTTAACATTGAGATGAAATAATAGGCAATCAAGATTGGCATCAAGAGAGATAAGAAGCCGCACAGAGCCAATCTTGGCAACAGGAGAAAAAGTCTCACCATAATCAACACTATAAGTCTAATTATAGCCCTTGGCAACAAGTCGGGCTTTGTACAGCTTGACAAATCCATCCGAATGATATTTGACAATGAACACCCAACGACAACCAACAGTGGTTCTATCACGTAGAAGAGGATACGACTCCTAGGTTCCATTGTGATGAAGAGGAGACACCTCATCTTCCATAGTTGTCCGCCATGCAGACATAGATAAGACCTCCTGAATAGTGTGAGGAACAATGACAGAAGAAACAGAAGTAGCAAATGCACAAAGCGAGGGTGACAAGTGATCATAAGAAACATACTGGGTAATAGGATGAGAAGTACAAGTATGAATACCTTTGCGCAGAGCAATAGGAAGAGAGTCAGAAGATGAGGGGGATCCGGTGAAGAAGATGAAGATGGCACAGCAGGCAACACAGTGGAGTGGCAAACATAAACCTGCAAAGGTTTCTCAGAAGATATAGCACAAGGAGGGTTAACTATAGTAAATACACTATGAGATGGAGCAGTATCTGTGTTTCACGGAAAGAAGGGTAAAGACTCATTAAATGTAAAATTTGCCTAGACCAACACACCAGATCAAGTTTGTTTCGGCCAGGATCCAAAGCATGAACATAACATGTGTACTCGAAACTCGTAAGGGCAAGGAATGCAGAGGACGGTCAAGAAATAAGACCAACTAAGAGATGTGATGTCCGAGTACAGTGGAGGGCATGCGATTGATCAAGTAGCAAACCATAAGAACAACATCATCCAGTAAGACTTAGGAGCTTGCATTTGAAATAATAGTGCACGTGTAACCTCAGATAAATGACAAATCTTACATTCGGCAATCCCATTTTTTTAGAGCATCCAATCACAAGAGGACTAATGAAGAATACCATGAGCATCAAAAAATCGATATAGAGTATGAAAATATTCACATGCATTATCGGAACGAAACACATGAATATACAAGTATCAAATTGAGTTTTAATTTCTCTATAAAACGACTGAAAAACAGAAAATAACTCCGATCGCTCTTTCATAAGATAAAGATATGTAACACGAGAGAAATCATCAACAAAGATAACATAATACTGAAAATAAAAAACGTTACGAATCTGCATGGGACCCCAAATATTTGAATGTACTAAATGAAATGGATGCGAAACACCATCGATGATGTTTGCTTAGCTCACAGACTTCACAGGACAAGTCACCCAGACAGCTATACGAAGGAACGAGACTTTTATTAGTCTATAGCGATGGATGACCAAGACGACAATGATGCTGATATGGTGACTAGGGTAAACATCACCAACAAAGTAGTACAAGCCACCACGCTTAGCACCACCACCAATCTTCCTCTCCGTCGTAAGATCCTAAAACACATAACCATGAGGAAAAAATATGACATAACTGTTTAAAGATTTTATAAGTTTAACATAAAGGGAAAACTGTAACGCCCCATGTATACAACTGACCCAGTAACTTGTTTGAGCCCAATCACATGGTCCAAAATGCTTAAACCCAAGTTACTAGTAGTAGCATATATGGTTCATTATATACCCAAGATCACCCATGTAGACTTTCAATATGAGACAGAATATCACAAAAACAGTGAACATGCAATACATAATCCAAAGTGAGAGAATGAGTGACAAAAACATAACTCAAACCAGTAATGGCAGTGGTAGAACCATCTGCGAGGGTAACTCGAGACGATTTACCAATAGAATAATGATTAGAGAAAACAAAAGGGATACCATTCATATGATCAGATGCGCCAGAATCAATAACCCAAGGAGTCAGAGAAATAGAAGATGCAACACAGGAGGACCTATCTGAGCAAACGTAGCAATGGAGGGAGCACACTCAGAGGGTGTCTGCAGTGACACAAGACTTAGGTACTCCCCTACAGATAGAGTCACCACGGTATAACTAAAAGGAACAACCCGTTCAGTATCTTTTGAAGTAGTGGCCGATGAGCCTAAGGAAAACCATGAAGATCGTAGCAATACTCTACAGTGTGATTGGTCCCTCCACAATTAGTGCACAATCAAGAACCACGACCCAGCCACGGCCACCTTCCCCTAATTGACGCCCTCCACAACCACCAAATCTAGACTCACGACCATGGCCGCTGCCACGATTCGAAGAGGAACCGAATCTAGAGACAGCAAAGCCAAAGCAGAGTCATCAGGGGGAGCCAAGGTAGCTGAGCTAGTATAAAAAACAGAAGACTAAAGGAGCCAACTGAATACCTCACCCTGAGAAGATAAATCCCGAGCCCCTAGTAATTGAGAGCGAATGGGATCATAAGTCGAGGGTAGCTCAAATAAGAATCAAGCGACATGCATAGACTCGCGTTGGCCCTGCATAACATGAATATCAATACAATGGCTGGCAAATATTGAGCTCTTCACAAATACCGTAGAACTTGGCATAGTAATTCTCTAAAGACATGTAGCCAAGGGCAAGAGAAACATAAGCCTAATGAAGATCTCTGCACGCCATAAATTATTAACGGCAGAATATAATTCCTAAGCCTGACGCCACACGAACTTGGTAGTAGGCAAGAAAACCAAGTTACCCCTAATATGAGGCTTCATACTATTCCATATCCGAGTACGAATCTAAGCATCATTAGTCGTCCAATCACCGTATGTAGTATCAAATTCCTTAGGCGGATCATCAATCAAGTAGTTCTACTGCTTTTTACCAAGAAAGTAAATCTCAACAGCTTTTGCCTAAGGAGCATAATTTTTTCCATTCAACGGAGTAGAAGTAATGGACATTATTTCTGGAGACCAAGTATTAGACGAACACCAATATTCTCAACAAGCAGCTTGAAATACGAACACCAACAAATGTCCACAAATTAGATCAGACGACAAAATAGATACCAACAGATCAGACGGCCCTTCCCCTTTAAAAAAAAATAGACCACAAACCGATTACCAACATAGCCTCATACGCCGTAAATCAGAAATACTGAGGCCATGACCACACCAACAGAGGTGAATGGATCTACAAAACATAGATCAGATGACAATCATCAACAGATCGAAGACATCGATTGACGTTGACTCGACCTGCGGTGCCGGACAATGCCAATGTGACCTACGGCGCAAGACAATGCCAACGAGATCAATCGACGGTGATGGGAGATCAACGACAACGGCGAGGCGATGTGATGGCTAGATCTGGAGGTGATAAGGTTTAGGTTAGGATTTAGATGATAGCTCTGATACCTTGTTATCAAAAAGTAAAAGATGTTTACGGTTTCATAATAATTTAACCCAACGCACTTACAATATATAAAGACTGAAAACAAGATAAAAGACACAAATGCCCTAATATTATTATAATAACCCTTAACACAAGTAAAATTGAAAAGGCCTGTGCTGATTACTTCTACTCTTCATCTTAAGAAATAATAATAATAATAAATGAATTCTAACTCTTTTTTGGTTACCAATGCACAAAGAATTTTTGGATATAGAAACTGAATATTCATGGTCAAGGTTAAGGTTGTGATCCTGGAACTATAAAATATTAAACAGAGCAAGCAAACTCTATACAAAAGTAGTGTGCAGTCCACGCTTTCTTTAGGACTAACTAAGATGAGTAAGACGAAGAACGGAAGAAGTAACTCAACAAATAGTCAAAGTTCATTGAAAAGCTCTACAAACCTCAGGATCTTCTCGCAGTTCTGCTACATCAATGACTGGTGGGGGCTTTCCTGATTCACAGAGCTCACTGTATATAGAGACCAGGCATGCCAACCCTAGCTCAAGAAAGGTTGGGGGCACAACCTTGTCATAAGATGGCTGCCAATATGCAACAGTTTACATGAATCAGAGAAGTGAAGAGTACTGAAACCAATATATAAAAAGCAAAGGGATGTGCTCTTATTCCACCAAGCACGGTACAATCTCCAAAGCTTCACTAAATTCGTAGAGACTTTGGTGCATTAGGTTAATATATTCTTAAAAATCTTGAAAAAGATAACCCATAGATATGAAACTAATATCTATTCACAACTTTCAGAAACGTACAATTACAGGAAATGAATATACAGCATAACAGGAAAAAATGTATTCAAGGGCCTTAACATGCAAGATAACTGACAAGTAACTGTTACAGAAACAACTTACCAAAATCTCAAGTGGGTTTCGTATTAATATGAAGTGCTTTCCCTTTTTTATCAACTCATCTGACAAACCAGGCACCCATTGTTTTGACATATGCTGTAAGAGGAACAACACAAAGAGATTTGTCAAATGATATAATTTCAAAGCCGAATCAGTGCCTGCAGCAAACATTGGCATGCCGAGATGATTACACCTTTTCTGCATGCAAGAAGTGAAATGAAAGCTTGGGAAAGACAATAGTATGGTATGAGAAAAGAAAAGGAAAGCAAGGAGGAAAACTATTTTTCTTTGTGCTTTCCCTCTGAATTAAAAAAATAAAAATATGCTTTTGCCCTTTATCATCTTCTCAGCACAATAGAGAAAAACGATAATCAATCTCTAGGAAAAAAAGTTCACACATACTTCCATTATATTTTCTCTTATGAAATGACATGATTTCCTCTGTATTTTCTTTCCTTCTTCCCTCAAAAAATCCACGAATCAAAACACTAATAAGTAATTGTTTCCAAGGATCCACCTTGACAATTATTCCAAAGCACATTTTTACTAGAAGAAAAAATTAGCAGACCTTTGTCAATATGTCAGGATAAAATTGAGCAGTTTTAGAGTGATCATAGAAAAGCTTACTATTACCTTACAAAAGCGGTATTTCTTCACTCCTGGGCCAAAAATAACGTCTTTCACAACCTTATTCCCATCGGTTTCCTGTTGAAATCATAAAAAAATCAACTCCAAACCCAAGAGTGGAGTTTACGAAGATAAGAAAATAACAGTTGAAGCGAATATAAAAATAAGACAATAACAGTATGCGCAAATATTTCGAAGCATCAGAATAAAGCATGCACCGGTACTGTTGATCAGACCAGCCAACAGTAAACCAAACCCCTATTTAAACCTTGCACTATTTATTTCTATCAACTGTGGTGAAAATATTCATGGCAACATAGTAATCAGTTGGCTCAGAACGTGAACTACTTCCCCATAAATGAAAATTGATTTGTTCAGTTTTGCACAGTTAGGGACACTATTTCCTTGGAGAAATTTTTGAGTCAATCAGCAGGCGTAAATGAATAGTGCACGTCATGAAACTCTTACAGGAAAAGTAGAAAATAAAAAGATACCACTTTCTTGATATAGTTCAGAATCCTTAAACAAAGCTACTTTAGTCATTCTCGACACATTTGAGGAGAAAACAAATAAAAGCATCACTTCAGCCAGACTCAGAAACATGCAATGAAGCTTCAGAAAAAGGGATTGAGAAGGTCGCTTTAGAGTGAGTGATGATTCATCTAACTTACCATTTTCGACAAAAGTTCGTCTCTGTAGGGCCTTTCTGCTCCTGTTACACGGAGGAAGTTCGCGTACAAGGGTTCATCGAGTACTTCAGTATCATCCCTCTGCAGAAAACCCATGATAGAATCTTTATAAAATATAAGTTGCCTTTGGTTAGTTTCCTTCAGTATAAACCTATTGTCATGACACTCCAATTTAAATTGCCAAAATTACGAAGAGTAACAAATTCACACTTGCCAAGTTATCCAAAATGAGAAGTGTTGTGAATGAGAAAAGTGTTTAGGGTTTCAATTAATCCTAACAGACAAATCTTATTGATATATATAATAAGAGTGTACCACAGAAAAAAAAAAAAAGCATAACACCCTTAGTGACTACACTAAACTTACAACTCATAACAGCCCCCCTCAAGCTGGAGAATAACGATTGGTGCATATTAACTCATTGTGGCTTGAACAACGATTTTGCGCACGTCAGTTAGTTGGGCACCCGTAGCTACAAAGGCAGTGGAAATCACATCACCATCTAAACATTCTCAAACAAGATGACAATGGAGCGGAGATCAAATTTTGCTAGGTCAGGATCATGAGCATAAATGAAAGACGTGCACCCTAATAGGTATTGAACGGAGTGCACTACCACAATATATGGTATCTAACCCCCTAAGATCATAGAAGGCATCCGGTTGACAAGATAACCGATAGTGAGGACTTTATCACTCAAGTCTATTTTGCTGTGGAGTGTAAGCACAAGAGTACTGATGAATAATACCGTGGTCATTAAAGAATGTGGATAAAATATCATGAAAATATTCACAAGTATTACCAGAACGAAAAATACAAATAGGATCATCAAATTGAGTTTTTATCCATATAAAACGATTTTAAAATGAAGTGTAACTCTAACCGCTCTTTCATAAGATAAGTACAAGTTATCTAAGAGTAATCATCCGAAAAAAAATTACAAAATACTGAAAACCAAAATGTGAAAGAACATGCATGAGACTCCAAATATCATAATGGAATAAATGAAAAGGGCTAGACACATGACTCTCTAGCCCAGGTGAAAAGAAGACACGGTGATGTGTATTAAACACACAAACTTCACAATGAAGAACCTCGACTTGACCACATGACCGGACAATCCGTTTGAGGTTTTGGAGCGACGGATGAGAATGACGGCAATGATGTTGTTAAGGTGAGACCGAAGAATGAAGGGCAACCAAGCTAGGGAGTTTGCCATCACCAAAGTAGCACAAACCACCACGCTCAACAACTCAGCCATCAATCTTTCTCCCTATATTGAGATCCTAAAAAACACAACAATCAGGAGAAAATGTGACGGAATAATTAAAGGATTTCGTAAATATACTGAGAGACATCAAATTAAAAGGAAAACGATGAACATGTAAGATATAGTCCAACAAAATCAATGAAGTTAAAGTTATGAAAGCCAAATCAGTAATATCAGAAGTAGAACCAACTAAGGTGACACGGGAAGGGTGGCCAGGAGAATAGCAACCAGACAAAACAGTAGAAACACCTGCCATGTGATCAGACCCACCAAAATCGATCTCCCAAGAAGGATTGCAAGACAGAGAATCGGTTGACATTTCTGAACAAACATAGCAATGGAAGACGATGGCATCTAAAATGACTATATAGATATGAGGCAATGGTACTCATCCTTAGTAATACTAACCACGTAAGAATTTGAACTAGAAGAGCTACGCAACTGGTATCATCATCAGAAACAATAACCAATAGTACCCCAGAGCATAGTTGTCGAAATCGTACGATTCGCGATTCGAATCGTCAATTCAAATCAATAGCATGAATCGCAATTTGTAGTTAATCGTTACACAAATCAAGGAATCGTATGAATTGCATGACTCATGTCGATTCAAACATCAGACGAAAAAAATAGAACTCCAAACGTCGAACTGGGGTCGGAGGAGCAAACGTCGACATCCACATTTGTTCTCCCCATCTTCTGCTTTAAGCCCAAAGGTCAACATCCTCAAAGAAACAATAAGATGAAATAAATATAACCCTAAACAACCCAGACAACCTTGGACGACAGCCTCCACCGTCAACTACCGACAACCATTCTAGATTTCTCAGCTTGGACAACACCCTCCACGCGAATACTTCTCAGCTCAGACTGCGAATACTCCACACAAATACTTCCCAAGTTCGAACCCAGACTGCAGATTGTGTTCATCTCTAACTCCCTTCTATATAAACAGGTAATACTGTAATAGCCTAATAGCTTGATTTAATTATACCGGTAACTGGATATTGATTATTTGATTTTGTATAAATACTATAGAATTTAGAAAGTCCTTATTATTTGATTTTGTATGTAGAATTTAGAAAGCCCTTCTTTTATATAGAAAGCTCTTCTTTTATATAGGTTGGCTTGTGCAAATGGGAATAAAAGGGGGAGAAAAAAAATGAAAATCCTACTTGGAGACATTGTACTCATGTGAGTGAAACAAATAGAATGAATTTGTATTGCAATTATTGTAACTAAAAATTTTGGGAAGCGGTGATATGTATGAAATTAAATTTGGCGGGAACTCACGTTGAGGTAGCCCCATGTACTCAAGTTGCCAAAGAGGTAAAGGATTGTTTTTTAGAGTTGTTGAAAAAGAAAAATAAAAATAAAATTGTGGATGTTGAATGCTTTGACCTTGAAGAGGAAGAAGACAATATGGGGCATAAAAATAAAGGAATCATGGATGCCTATGTGACCCCAAAGGAAAGAAAAAACAAATAAATTTGAATGAAGTGGTGAAGAAAAGGGACCCCATGATTAGAGACATTTGTCGATTTTTCTATAAGAATGTGATAGCTTTTAATTGCATTAAATGTCCTACGTTCAAGAAGATGATAGCTTCAATTGGTGATTACGGGAGGGGGTTAAAACCATCTACTTATCATGAGGTTAGGGTATCATACTTGAAAAAAGAGGTCAATCTTGTGCACGAGGGTTCGGAAGTGTATAAAAAAGAATGGAAGAAGATATTCAAGAATGCGGAAAAGTTGTGTGAATTGCTTGATGAGGTGGTGAACGAAATTGGGGGGAAAAATGTAGTCCAAGTGGTGACTGATAGTGCATCAACTTATGTAAATGCCGAAAAAATGTTAGAGAAGAAAAGGACTAACATGTTTTGGAACCCTTGTGCCGCACATTGTATTGATCTAACGCTTGGTGACATTGGGGTGTTTCCAATTTTTATCGACACACTAGCAAAAGCAAAGGAAGTAACCTTGTTCATCTATAGGCATCATTGGGTACTTCACATGTTTAGAGTCTACACCAACAAAAGAGAATTGGCACAGCCAGCGGTTACTAGATTTCCTACCTCCTATCTTACATTGAAAAGTTTTCATGAGAAAAATATTCAACTTAGACCTATGTTTGCATCGGTGGAGTGGGCTACAAGCACTCGTGGTAAAAGTTTAGCGTGAACAAAAGTGCAAGGGATAATCTTTCATGATGATAAATTTTGCAAAGCGATCAAATTTTGCATGAAGTGTGTTCTACCTTCGATGAAGGTCTTGAGGCTTGTGGATGGTGATATCAAACCAACTACGGGGTATATTTATGAGGCTATGGATAGGGCGAAGGAGTAAATTGCCTCGAATTTAGGTAATGTGAAAGGTAGGTATGAAAAAAATTGGAGGATTGTCGATACAATATGGGATTATCAACTCCATAGGCCCCTTCATGTGGCGGCACACTACCTTAATCCAAAGTAAATTGTTTTTACTTTTTGAAATTTTTTTGTTTATTCAAGAGTGTTAACTTGTTTGTCTGTTTCAGGTTTCAGGAGGTCAAAATTGGCTTGTTTACAACTATCGAGAGGATGTACCCGGACATAGAAACAAGGGTAATTGTTGATGGGCAATTAGAGAAATTTCGAAATGCCGAGGGTTTTTTTGGTATGGACATAGCCATTTTGACAAGAGAAAAGAAGCAATCGGGTAACTTTTATATATTTTATGCACGTCTATATTTTTAATGAATATGAAATGCTCTATAAAGTCTAATGAATGTTATACTTTCTTGAAAAAACATGTAGCATTGTGGTGGAAAGGTTTTGGAGAAGATTGTAAGGAGCTTCAAAGGCTAGCAATTATGAAATGTATGAGAAATTGGATCGTTTTTTATCATGTTCACTCGAAGACGAGAAACCGTTTGGAAACACAAAGGTTAAATGCATTGGTGTTTGTAAAGTAAAACATACAACTTGAGTTAAGGCAAGCAAAGAGGCAAGAGGGGGGCGAGACATGATCCAATTTGTTTATCGAACATGGATCCAATGATGAATGGATCGCCGAGAAAGAAGATCCAGTTCTACGTCTAGATAATTCATGGATGGATATCAATGAGTGTTTTCAAGAAGATGGAGTGGTTGGCAAAAAGAGAGAGAGGTATAATTAAACCTTCCAATTTGTTGATAGACGTTTGTTTTTTTCCATGATTGATGAGATTTTTACTTAAAAACATTTATTTGAATGTAAGACCAACAAATGTAAATGCTTATGTAGGAAAGAAAGGAAAAAGGAAAGTAAGTGTGATGAAGATGATGAAGTCATTGAAGTGGAGGAAAAAGAGGAAGAAGAGTTTGGTGAAGCGGCTTCGACAGAAGATGATGATGATGATGATGATAATGATTGGAATTTGTAGGACTAGAAAGTAGAAAGTACAAATATAGAGCACGGCGGGATTCGACCCACATCTCTATTCTTTTGCAATAAAAGCAAGTGTCTTACCGATTTAGACCACGTAATCATCAATATATCTTTGGATACAACAATTTTATTGATTACCATCTTATATTTGCATTTTTAACATGTTTTAAAAAACATGACCGAATCGGAATGATTCACCATTCGTGAACAGACTTTTTCGATTCTCAATTTGACAACTATGCCCAAGAGTATGGTTAGGCATACGTCTCCCTGATTCCGGACCACCATGACCAAGAACACAAGAAAAGTTACCACCAAAGGCAGTAGTGGTCAAAGTAGACGCAAAACCATTATTAGATATAGAAGCACAACGAAGCCGGTTAAAAACCTCATTAAGGGAGGGCAAGTCGAGAGCCCCAAGAAGCTATAACCGAACAGGATCGTATGATGAAGACAGACCAGATAAAAACGGGCCACATGCATATACTCTCGTTGGCGCTGCATAACCTGAATATCAAAATAGATCGACTGGCAAATATATAGCTCCTCAAACCCCAAGAAACATGGCATAATAATCCTACAAAAACAAATCACCAAGAAAAAACGAGAAGTAAATCTCATGAAGAACGTATATACTGCGGATATTATTAACACCAGAATATAACTCTCGACTCTGATGCCAAATTGGTAGTCAACAAGAATATCCAGGTACCACTAATCTGAGACTCTATACTATTCAATAACTCAATACGATCTGACATCCTTAGCTTTCCAATCAGCATATTTGGAATCAGATTTTCTTAGGAGGATTACCAATTGTGAAAGAATATTGCTTCTTGTCCAGAAAGTACACCTCAACAGCTTTAGCCCAGGGAGCATGATTTTTACCATTTAACCGAATGGAAGTGATGGACCTCATATAAGGAGACCAAGGATCATAAGCGCTAGCACGAATAAAAAAAAGCCATTGCAGAGACACAATAATGACCAACGCAATAAACAATGAACAACCTATCACTGTGTAATAAATGCGTCAACTAATATCAACAGACGTTAACAAGATTCAATAGCCGCAAAGCACAACGATTCTAGACATCATAGATCAAGCAAACCAAAACCACATACGAAAGAGAAACACCAAAATCAAAATGGAAATCGCGTACATACGAACGAGAATTATCAAAAAATAAGTAAAATCAACAAAGACAAATCACAACCGACGAGTCACTGCTACACTATAGATCTTAGGGTCAGCGAAGCAAAAACAAGGTCAGCGAGGTCAAACATCACTACAACGCTCCAGATCTGAGTCGAGGTAGGTCAAATGACGACCCCCCTCCAAGATCGAGATCTGAGGTCGCCGAAGTCAAGCATGAGTCCCCGGAGTCAAAACTAGAGTCGACAAAGGTTTGGCAATGGGTGTAAACACGGATTGCGTGGGTTGATGACTACAGGGGCAATTGTGGATCGTCTATCAGATACCATGTTGAGAGAGAGAAAGGAAATGTATTTGGGGTGTTAATTAACCCTAACACACAAATATTATTGATATCTATATGATGTGAGTATAATACAAAGACTAAACT
>JABCMJ010034539.1:0-15016 GCA_014822125.1 Arbutus unedo | reverse complement strand
AGAGGACAGTTGGAGATGAAAAATATCATACCAACGGCATTGTCCATGTCTTTGTTTCGTTTTCTCGCTGTTCTTTGCTCCCATGGCTTCTTCTCCTGTGTTTATATATAAATATCATACGCGTCCTCCCTTGTTTCAAGAATCAAGTCAACAAATAGCAATTGTTTTTCTTGATTTACCTTGTCAACTTCTTGGATTCCCTAGTTCCCAAAATTCGCCTCTCTCTCTCTCTCTCTCCATTCACCATTGGGATAAATATTCCCACCCCCTTCCTTTAGTAGATCAATAACTGGGGAATCTAACTGCTTAGCATACAAGGCTCCGTTTGGCTTCTTCTCCACCTTTCTTCAATTTATATTTCAAATTTTTAGCATCCAAGTCAGCTATCATATTAAGATATTGAGGTAGTTCAATATTATACTTGCAAAACAAACAATAAATTTTTCCTCAAAAAATTCAATCTGTTTGTGAGTGCATTTAGAAATAAACAAAAAGAAAAGCTTGCAATTAACTTTAGCAGTGTAGGTGACAAGGGGCTCACCCTCCAAGTCATAAGTTTGAATTTTACTAAAACCACTGTAGTTTTGCCTAATCGTTATTGAAAATGGACGGGGATTCAATCAGATTGTACAAACACGCCTTGTTCAAAATGGGCTGTGTGAAAATGTTACACCTCAACACATGGGCTCTTGGACTGAGATTAAGTGGGCTATGGCAGTGGGGCTGTTGAAAATGGGCTGGGATTAGTTCATGTAATTTGGTATCTAATGGGCCTCCACGAAAGCATTCTGTTGGGCCCTGGTTTTAGTTAATGTAAGTTGGTATCTTGACGACAGAGACTAGGGGAGGGTCTTTTTGCTATGTGATCAAATTGTAACGCAATTGAATGCTATAAATTATTTTTGAGTGTTAAAATTATAATTTTTGCTACTTCAATAATTGACAAAGTTTCAATGATAACAGTAATTAGTATTATTGTTGAGTGTTTTTATAATATTTTATATATGTTATTATAATTTTGATAGTTATATGTTTGTCCATATAATTAATTATAATTTATTAGTCTTCAGCTGACTATATAGACCAAACAGTTTATGTAATTCAGTGCTCAAAATTCAGTGCATATCAAACAGCTTTCTAACTTAAAAAATTTAACTTTTAACTTTCACCACTTAATTTTCAGTTTTCTGTTTTATCAAACAGAACCTAGGGGAGGGTCTTTTTTGCTACTACGTATTTTTTTGAGTGAGAGGTTGGGCTTTGGGTTTGAGATTTTGGCTAGTACATATTTTTTTTTATTCTTTTTTCTTTCGGAGTACATATTTTTTTATATTTTTGTTTAGTAAAATGGTGTGTTTTTGTGTGAATATGTTGATATTGGGCGATTGCTTTGACTTCTCAATTTCACTTTTACGAATTTTATCTCAAATTTATGGATGTTGAGATTTAAGATAGTCTGGTCGATTAAACGCTCTCTTAATAAACATGATCATTAGGTTTGAGTTTGTGATCCGTATTTTTTAATATCGATCTTTTTTCTCTCTTTCAAACATAGTTGGGATGCAGACTTCTCCTTTGTAATGCCGTTTTCTCTTAGGTACTCTAAAATTTTCGTAACCTTCTTTTAAAGTTTAATATATTTCCTTCTTTTGCCGAAGAAAAAAAATGTAGAAAAAAGCAACAATAAATTATGTATTTTTTTCTTGATCCATAGCCTTCAGCAAATCCATCATAAGATTTTTTCTTCATAAGCTTGGATGTGTTCTCTATTGTTTAGAATATATGACTTCCATGATTCTTGTAAGATTATTTCTTTATTAGTAAATATCTCATTTACCCAAAAAGGAAAAACGCAATCCAAATTTATACCCAAATAAAATTTTGAAAGTCAGTAAAATTGACTCAAATAAGTTGAAGTTCTGCTAAGATTAATTTATCTAATGAAATAACTAAGAATATCATATTCCAATGGATAAACTAAATGTGTTGTTTCAATTTTGGCATCAGCATAAGCAAATTAGGAAAACCATTTAGACTTCAGAAGCACGATTAGAGTTCATAAACAATAAAAAGCAATTAAGCGTTACAACTAGTTCTTCAAGTTCAGAAATCCTTAGTACTAGATATGAGCGTAATTTGTGCTTCTATGGTTATCACGTCATTCACCATGAAGCCCTTTGAAGTGTCATTAAGGTCACTCAAGTTGATGAATTCCAGATAACCCCAGCTGTCAGACGAAGCGCGGAACCAATCACCATTGGCTAGAAGAAAAAAAAAAAATAGAGCGTTCAACAAAAACTCAAATTCCGGTTCATCAAGCATGAAATGTTCATGAAGATAAAAATGGATTTCACCTTCCCTCTCCAAATGATTGCCATGAACCTCATCCCTTGCCCGCAGCTTATACTCAGCATACACTTTCCTATCAAAAGGAAAGGTCATGCAATCTGCTAAGTGCAGAAAGAGAGTGAGAGACTTTTGCCTTTTGGAGATGAATTTCCTTTGGTATAAATCCGTAACTTCCTGCATATGGATCAAGGATCAAGCATCAAGGTCATAGTATATAATATATAGGTACTTGGTTCTGTTCGGCTACTGAAAAACAAGTTGAACCGTTTGATAGTTACCATTTGTGGTTAGCAACAACAAATTCTTCAGATGTAACAACATCCTGATCAAGAGCTGAAAACTTGTCAATTTTCCAAGTGTAAACGTTATTTACAGGATCCTTTACCAATAAAGCAGACTCTCCTTTGTCACCATGTTTTATCACAAAAACCTCAGCTCCAAGTACACAACAGTCATCAACTAAATATCCCATAGAAACATCATTAAAAGTGTCCAGGGAAAGAAACTTATCGAAACCCCATTTAGTCTTCATCTTACGAAGTCGCCTAATTCCCCCTCCATCTGATAAAAAAATTGCTATAAATAATGAGACTAGATAAACCAGTACTATAGATTTAGGCAAACTCAACTTCAAAGGTAGTTAGGTACCTAGGATGGTCAAGTATTTATCTCGGATTTGATCTAACACAAAAAATTTGTAGTTGACATATACCTCCCAGCCAGGTGGAAGGGTTTTTGTATCTGCTATTGCCAAATACAGAGAGAAGGAACCAGAGTACTAATAAGACTAAAAGAAGATTTATAGATCAGAGAGCAGTTGGACCAACCATTTGTAGCCACCAGCTTCAAATATTCTGGATTCATAAGTTTCCAACTCAGCACTGAGAAACAAAGAGAAGGATGAAAATATAATTGAGTAGTGAGCTGGCGGAATATCTCTTACTGATCTCACAGTTGCTGCATGAATTTTTTTTTTGATCAGCAAACAAAGCATATAATATAATATAAAGAAAGGAAGGTTACAAAGTAGATTACATCAAAGGACCCCAGTTGGCAAGATGCCAAAACCAGAGTACCCAACCCAACCCAAAAAAAAGAAGGAAAACCCGGTTCACCCTTAACAACCTCTCCTCTAATTAACCACAGAGATAACTCTAATCAACCACAAAGATAACCAAGTACTACCCAGACTTCTGAAACCTCCGCCTTGAATATCACTAGCTACCCCACACCGAACTCTGATCCACTTTAGCCTCAGATCTTCAACTTTCTTATTTCATCAAAGCTTCTGAAGAAATCCGAGATCGCCACCCCTTGGAGACCAAACTTTGCTTTGGCTCAAATAGCCACCCATCGTTTGATAGAGTCGGCAATCTGAATGGTCTGAATCGGCCTTTGTTCAAAAATTAATTTGTTTCTTGCGAACCACACACACCAGATTACAGTGTAGAAGAAGCAACCCCGCCACATGGCACGTTCCAATTTGGAGAAACCCTCCATATACTCCTCGTCCAGCCAGGCTCTGATGTTTATTGGAGCACACAATGATACACCCCACCACTGTAGCACAAGGCCCCAAATTTCCCCAAGTTGTTCTGCAATGGAGAAGGATGTGATTGGAAGATTCCACTTCGGAAGAACAAAAGGGACACGACCAAAGATCTGGGTCGATGCCCATACCCCTGTGGCCCAGGAAAGATTTCGTAGGCAAAATCTCTTTCAATGCTTTCCACACACACACTTCCACCTTAGGACGGCACATACTACCCCATATTGAGTCACAACTTTTATCTTCCTCTAATGAAACTGTTTCCCATTGTTTATAGACTGAACTAACAGAAAACTTCGCGGAGCTGTCCCAGGACCATTTAAGGTAATCCTCTCTATTGTTGGTAAAATGATATTCATTGATGATCTCCTGCAAGTTTTCCAGTAACTCCTTCTCCCATTGAAAGAGTGCTCTTCTGAACTGGAAATTACTGGAACCATAACCCCCTACATTACAAATGTCCCTTACCATAGCCTCCTTCTGAGTGGACACTGCAAACAGTCTAGGAAACAAATGCAGTAGAGTTCCTTGAGGCAACCATTTATCAGACCAGAATTTGGTACTATCCCCTATGCCCACACATACTTGCATCCCTTGATTGATTGTGGCTCCCAAATTTGTATCATACTCAGTCAGCCTAATCATCTGCATCCACATTGTTGACATTGGTCTGCCATCATAGCTATTTGGCAACCAAACTGAGTCTGCCATCCCATATTTAGCCCTCACCACTTTGTTCCATAGGCTAAGTTTGTCCGTTCCAAATCTCCACCACCACTTGGATAGGAGGGCTAGGCTCATAGTCTCTATCCTTCTTATCCCAAGACCTCCAAAACATCTGTGTTTGGCTATATCATTCCATTTAAGCAGACAAATTTTCTTCTTCCCATCCTGAGAGCCCCAGAAGAAATCCCTTTGACATCTTATGATTGCCTTTATTACCCCTATGGGCATCTTGAATAAAGACATGTAATAAATTGGAAGAGAAGATAGGGTGAACTTGATAAGAGTTATTCTCCCAGCTACCGACAGAACTCTCATTTTCCATCTAGCTAGCTTCTTTTTGGTTCTCTCAATAATAGGATTCCAAGTTGAAGGTTTCCTAGGATTGGCTCCTAGAGGGAGACCAAGATACTGAATAGGTAATTTGACCACTCCACATCCTAGATAATGACCCATATTGAGCACCCATTCCTCCTGGACTTCCACTCCACACACCATAGACTTAGCAAAATTAATTTTAAGACCTGACAAGGCTTGGAAGCATCGAAGAATCCTTTTAACCATTACTATTTCATTGGAGCAGTTATTACAGAATATAATGGTATCGTCTGCAAACTGCAAATGAGAAATAGAGAGTCCCACCTGTCCAATTTTAACCCCTGGGATGGGACCTAGATCCTTGGCCCTCTCAAACAATATATTAAGGACTTCCACCACAATATTGAATAGGAAGGAGGATAGAGGATCCCCCTGCCTCAAACCCCTCCCCATTTTGAACTCAGTGGTAGGGGACCCATTAATCAGAATAGATACATCTACAGTGGTAATGCAAGCTTTAATCCATGAGCACCATCTCTCTTGACAACCAAACTTACATAGGATATCCAACAAGAAATCCCAGTTAACGCAATCATAGGCTTTCTCAAAGTCCAGCTTAATAAGAATGCCCCCTTCCCCTCCTGCTTTCCAAGAATGGATGATCTCATTAGCAATTAATACACCATCCAAGATTTGCTTCCCCCCCATGAATGCTGCTTGATTTCCCCCACTAAAGCAGGAAGGATCACCTTAAGTCTGGAAGCTAGGACCTTAGAAAGTACTTTGTATACCCATCCCACCATACTTATGGGTCGATAGTCATTAAACCTTGTACAAAAATCAGATTTAGGAATAAGAGCAATGAAAGTAGCATAATACCTTTCACAAGTTTTGCATGATCAAAGAATTCCTGGAAAAATAGAAAGATATCTTCCTTGATAAACTCCCACGCCTTCTTAACAAAGGAGAAGTTGAACCCATCTAGGCCCAGAGCTTTAGAACTATTGCAATCTTGAACAGCAGCCACAATTTCCTCCCTGGTAAATGGAGACTCCAACGCCTGGGCTGCCTCAATCCCAATCATCCTCCTAAAACTGCCCCCAATGGAAGGCCTGTCATGTGATTTCTCCATGAACCTATGTTGAAAGACACTAATGGCTTCTTGATGTATCTCCCTGGGATCCTCTAGAATAGTATCATTCGAGAGTATAGAATCCACTAAGTTCCTTCTAATCCTGCTATTACCCACAATCTAGAAGTACCTAGTGTTTCTGTCCCCCAACTTAAACCACCTGGACCTTGCCTTCTGTCTCCATAAGCTCTCCACTTTAGTAGCTGCCTCCCAGACCTTCCCTTTAATACGGGCTCTAGCCAGACTCTCCTCCTCTTGAAGGCTTCTTTGCTCAGCCAACATGTCTAGAGCATGTAGATCCTGCTCTAGATCCCTGAGTGATTTATTGATGTCCCCAACTCTAGTGGAATTCCACTCTTTCAATTTCAATTTACAAGCTTTCAGTTTTTGACAAATTCTGAATCCTGCCCATCCTTTGATGGTCGTGTCCTTCCAGATCTCTTTAACAATTCTCAAGCACTCAGGATACTCCAGCCAAAAGTCCATGAATTTAAAGGGAATTGGCCCCCAGTCCTTGGTAGTCTCTTGGATGACAATGGGGCAATGGTCTGAAACCATTCTAGGCAGTCCCCAAACAGCTAAGTTGAATCTATGCGTCCATTCCAGGTTGACAAGGAACCTATCCAGCCGACTTACCACTTCATTTGTTTGCAAATTTGACCAAGTGAACTTCCTACCTCTCATAGGCATATCCGAAAATTCCGTAGTATTGATGAAATTATGGAAAGCATTTATACCCGTCTGTCCTCAAGCTGCCCCTCCTCTCCTCCGCTTCCTTGATTTGGTTGAAATCACCTCCCAAACACCAAGCTCTTGAAAGAGACCTTCTAATTACTTGCAGCTCTTCCCAGAGGCATGCTCTTAGAGAAGCTGAATTTGGGGCATATACATTTCCTATAACCACCTGAAAGTCTCTTCTGATGCAGCCCACCACCAGTATGTAATACCGGTTGACTATCACCTCACTGACTGCCATAAATCCTATGTCCCAAATTGAAATAATCCCTCCAGAATTATCTGCTGCCTTGGAGAATGCATAGTCATGTTCCCCAGATCCCCAAAGCCTGGAAATTGTAGCCCTATCAACCTCCTCCATTTTAGACTCTTGAAGAAGAATCATATCAGGCTTCTTAGATTTAATAAGATCAGATACGTACCTCCTTTTGATGCTCCCCCCCAATCCTCTCACATTCCAAGAGATGATCTTCATAAGGAAACTATCTTATAACCTAATCTCCACCTGATGTCATGACATCACTCCTTGTCCTGCCCCCCCTTGACTTGATTGTTGGCATTTGACTCATCATGCAGTAATTGCCTTACCAATTCCACTGAGTTACCTTGGAAGGCAATCTCCAGTTTGTTCCCCATGTCCTCCGTTGCCTCAAGTTCTTCCTCTAAACCCAACTTTGGTGGTGCTGTTTGTCCTCTGTTATGGTCTCTGTCCATGACCTGATCTGTCTCTGCTGCCACTGGACCCATGACTTGTTGATTGCCACTCCAATTTTGAGAAGACTCCTGACTGCTGCAATTCTCAATAGAATCCGAAATATCCTGCCTCATTATTTTTCTAACATTCGCAGAAAAAATGGCTTGGTTAAGATCCACCAACAGGCTAATCCCATGAGAAGACTGAAGAGTAGTACCAAAGAAAGGAGGTACTATAGGTACTGCAGGAATGGGGATACTACTGCTATCCTGAGGATCTGGTCCATACACTGTATCTGGCCCAGTAATAGGCCCACAAACTGTAGTCACACCCTGTTGAGGTCCAAGACCCGTATCCAAAAGCCCATCTAGTATCCTAGTTGCTGCATGAATTGAACACATGAAAAAGCGAGCCGTTGTATTAGACATAGTTTTATGTATACTCAAACGTTGATTTACAATCTGTCCATACTAAACACTAAGCAAATGCATGACACACTTCAAATTCGTTTTTTTTCCTGAAAGTAATTGAAAATATCACCAAAATTCACATCAATCACTATAATATTTCTCTCTTTTCAATTCGGTTCCTCAATCCAAAAAAATAACTTTTCAAACCTTGAAGCATGTAGATGTATGCTTGTGTAAAGTATGAGAGAGACAGAGAAAACAACAAGTTGAAGATGAGAAATATCTTACCAACGGCATTGTCCATGTCTTGTTTCATTTTCTCGCTGTTCTTTGCTACCATGGCTTCTTCTCCCGTGTTTATAAATACGTGTCTTTCTTGCTTCAAGAAGTTTCATAATTGCTCTTTTGAGCTTCCCATCGCAAGTGCTAGCACGCATATCCATAGTACATGTACTTTTCTCTCTCTCTCTCTCTCTCTCTCTCTCTGTCTCTCTCTCTCTCTCTCTGGTTTCGATGCGGCGCCGGCAAATGGAAATATGGTGATTGTATTCCGCGAATATAGCTTCTGACATCCCCTTCCCAACTAAGAAAGAAGTGGTAATTAAGTTCTTGTCCTTTCAACTTCCTCTTGACTGTAATCCCAAAACCCTATATATCTCTCTACCTCCGTCCCTCAGGATCTCATCGTCTTCTTATGTATAATCTGAGATTTTCTTAAGGATCCATTTATTGAGTGAAGACCACGGAGAATGTGAGAAAGAAAATACTAGGTAAATTAAGTGCGGGGTTGCAAATATTTTCCTATCCAATCATCTTCGTGATTCAAATTGTTCTTGTAGTCTGCGTAGAGAATAATTCAACGGATTGCTTCCAACCTGAGAACAATCCGATGCTTAAGTTGAAACATGTGGAATCAAAACATAATACTGATTGCACTTGTAATTAATTGCGTACCTAATTTTGCTTTATCTTCCCATATTTATAAGCCGTCGAGTGTATTCGCATGGCAAGTGAATACACACAGGATGTTTTCCTGATTTGCGCATTACCAAATTTGGCTATTTTCTTGTAGCATAAGGGTTTCTTAAATAGAAACATTCCCAAAACTTTGAGTTTTTCTATTCGAGTGTCCTTCGAAGATTCTAACCACTTGACCAAGTGGCGGGTCGATTAACTAGGCATGAAGGCGGTCCATGCACCAAGCCTCCAATCTCACATTAGTAGTCTCTCGATCCGTTTGACAATATAGTTGTGACGATTGTCCACGTTGCCGATACAGCCCGATTATTCGGTTTATCTTCTCGGTGATAAGTCAACTCGCTATTTGATCTACCACATTAAGTAAATTATTGAGAAGATATATTACATGAAGTGATATTATCAATTTGAGTATTATATACTTTCAAATCAAGCCCTCAAAGGTACAAAAAAGGAGTACAACATTTAACATTAGGAATGTAACTAGTCCGAAAAATTTGTAAATCAAAATTGGACCGACTATATTGGTTCGGTTTAACCAGTTTGGGTCGTTTTTGTCCAGTTTGAATTGTTTGGTTTTTTGGACCACATTTCAGTTCAAGTCAATTTTTTTTTTTTAGATTATCAAAATTCATAAAATAAATCTAATTGAAACACAACTTTGGGCTATTATAAAACTCATTAACAGTTTGGGGTAAGCTCATCAAATTAAACAAAATTAATCAATTTAAATTCAACCACAATTTTAGACCAAACCAGTTCGGTTCAGTTCGATCGGAGTTGATGTTTAACACTCAGAAACTAAAAATCGAATTGGATCTCAAACCAAAAATCGGATTAGACCGAATTTTAGACTCGTTATACCGGCGGTCCGATCCGATTCATAGATTTTTAATTTCACTCTTAATTAACATCATGTTCGATGCACGTGATGTGATACTTGAGAGGAGAATTGCTAGTGTTAAATATTATTTTGGACACATATGTTATGGGTTTTTTACTGTTTAAGAGCTCTTTCAAAAAAAAGAAAATAAAGAGAGCTTCACACTTGAATCATGTGCTCAATACAATATAGATGATAAACGAATAAAGAGTCCATTGTTATCACCCGACATATAATTATTCGGATTTGTTATATTCATTTGCTTTGGCATTTTATTATGCAAAGGAGCTTTTGGATTCTCATTTGAAATTCATCATATTACCAAGGAACACAAATACAATGAAACCAATCCACTGTACAATTTAACTACCCACTTTGACCTTTACTACAGTAACCATGGAAGAAAGAAGGCAAGACCAATTTAACGTACGTGTTATTCCACGACACATAACTCAGTAAAATGCAAATTAGACATGTAACAAGATTAGATTATGCACAAGCCGATGCCTTAGCCAAATTAATTGGATCTTTGACTCTTTTTCCAGAAAGACAGGTTAACATAACGGTCAAACACTAATGATTGAAAAGTGCATAATCTAAAACTCAAAAATAAGGCACCCAAACAGCCCCTTAATGCCAGGAGGGTACATATTTGAGTTATGAAATAGCACCAATAACCCTTTACCGTAATGTATTTCGAATGCGGACTTTCAGATGTGATGATTCTCACTTGTTATATAAATGGAAATTTATTAAGGTCTTAATTAACGATTCGAGCTGTTTATTTTGTAAGTTTTTTTTTTTGATCGGCTGTTTATTTTGTAAGTTTTAATAAGTTTATTATCTCTCACACGTAAAATGAAGTTAATCAAATATTACTATCCATCTGAACCGAACATAATCGCACAAGAGAAATGGATAGCCAGTGTGTGGCTGTCTTCTTCTCTTTTGATCAGTTTGATACTTTACGTCCATATTGATCTTCAATCAATTTGAGTTTTTACATGAGTAATGACACATCTAAAGTTACAAAATGAATGACTTGCATCATCAATTAGAACTGCGGCGAGTCCCATTTTTTGTCACATAAGAAGATCTTAATTCAATGCAACTCATTAACCAACAAACGCTATAAAGAAACGAAATAAGTATGACTAGTAATTGAGCTTGGATAGAAATCCTATTAAGAAAAATCATGCTACCTTATCAATAATAATATAATTTATTGTCTTCCTCCATAAATTCAATCAAAATCTATAATTTTGATTTAGCCATGAAAAATAGATAAAACTAGAATAGAAACAAACGCATACCAAAAAAGTTATTGAATAGATCTGAAGCTACTAATGGAGTGTTAATCAAAGAAAGTAATAAGACAACCATCTTGAGACCATGGCAAGACTTTCTTTAGGTTTGTATTCTGGAGCTGTATGACCTCCTCCCTGTAAAAGATTAAATACATTATCATGTTTTTCTTTTCAAAATTAAAAACAAAAAAATTATATGGTCAACAAAGGCCATCTCTCTAACTTTTTAGTAATCGGGACTCTACTAAATTGCTTGCCAAAACGGTGCCAAAATTCTCCTCAAATACTGTCCATACTATCCCAACATTTGGACAGTATTTATGGACAATATTTGAGTAGCCAAAACAGTATCGTTTTTGCATAAAACACATTACGATGTGCGCTATGCACACTATAAAATCTCTATAGAAAGATATTAATAAGGAGTGGGTATTTAATGGATTGGGTTTTTTCTTACCTTGACAGTTGCAAATGTCAAGCGGTATCCTTTCTTTACGTACCTCATTGTGTATCTACAAAGAATAAAATAAAAATGTTATTTAGGTTATAAAGTAAAAATATATGGGAGTATGTATATAATAATGACGTGTGTAATCATAGAAACAGAGCAAAAGGTAATAACTAACCCTCCAATTTGACCATCAACAAACCATGGTCTCCATTCGTCGTCAATAGGTAAACCCAACGACTCTATCCATTTGTGGGTACCCACATATGAAATTGTCATGTCATGATCTCCGCTGTTACAATACAAAAATATTATCTACATAAAAAGAGAATGAGATCGGAGATACTCAAACCAAACTAAGTCGAGCGTTAAGATCGGTTATGTTAGTGTATTGATCAATTTGGTTGATAATCCAAATGACAAATTGGATACTAATTCATTAGGTGAAAAAGTCATCCGTATAGTTGGACATTCTGATGACAAATCAAGTAATGAGGTGGGAATTAAGTTCGGTTTGTGGCTTTGGTATCACTAATTTATTATGTGAAAAAAATAATATATCTGGTGTCACTAATTTTTTGTGACTCTCTCTGGTTTATATATATATTGATAGTTGTGATAAATTTAATACGGTACCCGATATATGATTGATACTTACGTCGATACGGTATTCAAAACCTTACGTTGCTCAAAAATACCCAACATGCAATATCCAATAAATCCTTCCACACACACACGGAGAGAGAGAGAGAGATATACGGTATTCAAAACCTTAAGTTGCTCTAAAATATCCAGCATGCAATATCCAATACATACTTCCACACACGGGGAGAGAGAGAGAGAGAGAGAGAGAGAGAGAACCTGTAAATAAGAGCTTGCATAACTGTATGACTCAGATTTCGGTGGTAATCTATGCTTGTTAAGATATCTTCAGAATATGACAAGGATTCATTACATCTCACCCATTTCTCCTTTGTTCCCTGTTTGTTGCCATTAAAAATTACTTTACAAACACACACAAAATATTGGTCCAAAAAAACACTAAACATTTATATAATTGTTCGATTATAAGTTTGTTACCAGTATATAATTTGCACCGTTAAAATATCACGCAATTCAGACTTGATTTATTAAACTTGCAATTTCTAGTTTTTGTACTCCAATTACTGGACTTTCTTTTCATGGATGTTTTTACAATAGCCTTGAAAGCATATTTTAAATTTTATATTTAGATTCTAATTTAAATTATTGTATATTTCAGATTTCGGTAGAAAAAGATAAACGTTCACTATAATTGTAAAATTATAATTAAGTGTTAGTAAAATTTCGTAGTACTGTTTGTTGCAAAAAGCTAAAAAAAACTTTCAAATTATTTACAATATAAAAATCTGATTCAAAAACTAACCCATCTAATTTCTTTTGATTCTAAAAGTTTCTAAATTTCAAAGTCTGATAATAATAATTTTTGAAAAACTTTTGCAATTACTTTTTAAAAGCTAAAATTTCAATACGAAATAAATATCGAAATTTGCTGTTAAATTTTTTTTTTCTTCCCTTAAGAACGCACTGTGTGTTACTTATTTCTCAGTTCGGTCCTTTGAATCGATGTCAACTGGCTTTTTTCTACAAAGAAGTAGATAAAGTTATCAATTAGGTCAGGTCACATTATAAAGTTCAACAACTTGAGGATCAATATGAGATAATATAAAGTTTCAGTTCTAAGATACAAATAAGTAATACACTGGGACACAGCAGTGTATTTTGCACTCGATACTTGGGCCAGAGTAGTCAATATTGTACGGTAGAAAAAACAATACTGTTAACTTTATGTACTGTACTGAAAAATTAATTTATCGGATTTTACTGTGTGATTCGGGGATCAGCATGTACTGGGCATTAACCAGTTTCGGTTTGAAACATTTAAAAAATTGGAGTTCCGGTCTAGTTTTTGATTTTTGACCGTTGAAAATTATCACTCCGACCAAACCGAACTGATTGTATACTGTATATACGGTTTTGTTTTGCTTGGTCTAAAGTTGTGATTGAATTTAAATTAATTGATTTGGTTTAAGTTGATGGACTTAGCTCGAATTGTTGATAAATTTTAAAATAGTCCAAATTTGTGTTTTCAATTGGGTTTATTTTATGAATTTTGATAAATTCAATTTTTTTTTTTACTTGGTTTGAAATGTGGCTCAAAAAATCAAATCGGAGTGCAACTGGACCGAAACTGTCCCAAACCCATTTAGGTTTACAAATTTTCCAAATCAAAAAATTGGTTCGGTCTTATAAATTCTACCAAACCAGATAAGTTACATTCTATCGGCTGGTACAGATTTTTATTAAAATAATAATATTTTTTTGTAATTGTATTTAAATTAAGACTAAAAATATAATTACACATAATTCTATGTTGCCTACGAGACAGAAACCCATTACAAAACAACGAAGAAGGTTAAGATGCCGATTTATCTACCGAAAGTTACAAGACTACAATTGCCCAAAAAAAAAACACACACACACACAAAAATCAGTGGTATGAGGTTTGCTGACAAAAATCAGTGATTTGTGTGTGATATTATTTTTTAGTGATATATTCGAAAAAGTATGCCGAAACACACCGATATCAATATGTACTGTACAAGTAAAGAAAACAACATGTTTGCCTATACGAGATAAAATACTTTGCACTTAACATTAAATCAATAGTACCTTTCGAATGTGAAGAGCTTGTTGAACCCTCTCATCGTTTGCCCAAATATCAGACAACACATAGTTATCCACCTTGAGAACACCGTAAACACCAATTAATTCTTACTTGAAGAGAGAGAGAGAGAGAAGACGAAGAAGAAGAAGGGTGAGGAGAGAGATACTCGGCACCAAAATCTACGAAGTAGTTGAAGTGGTGGAAGTAAGAAATTTGTAGGATCATCTTCAATCAATCTCCCATTCCACTTCAGTTTACTTGAATTTCCGGAAGCAAAAACGCAGTTAGGTTCCAGAATTTGTGCGATGTCTATGTTGCTAAGGCACTACAAATTTCAAAGTTAGCACAGATTTATTAATTACCACTGACTAAACCGTTAATGACTCATTCATCAGTATCGTTTTCGTCTTTTCAAAAAATATGTTTCCAGAGAAATTGTTAATGTTATAATGATCATATTTGGTTCCATATTTTAGGCACCACGTTTCAATTGTCAAGCGCGATTATCATAGGATTATTATTTCTTAAAATCAAAAAAAACTTCCATCGAAACAAATTCCACATGAAAACAGCAGTGTTTTCTGACTAAAACGAAGAAAACAAAAACAATTATCATTTCAAATACCGCGAAAAAAATAAAAATAAAAATAAAATGACTTTGTATAAAATCGACCTTTACCTCATTGACAAGTGTGAGATCCTTTATACAGGGTGCATTATTCGGATCTACATTCACATACTCCCCATGACAATTATTTTTTGTTGACTGCAAAATTAAATCCA